>JABXWE010008062.1:0-14525 GCA_014611495.1 Limonius californicus
TAAAAGAATAATAATACAATAGGTGCTCATTAGACATTAGTTATTTTCTTGGTAAGATAAAATAAATTGTATTGAATGTAATTGTTTGCAACTACAGTAAATAGCCATTAGCCACAGGGTATGTATGACTAAGCAAATTGTTTGGAGATAAGATTTTACATTTGAACATTAGCAGCCTCGAATACAATTGGGGGATTAGAGATTATACAGTTTATGACCTACGTCCCTCTTAGACGGCATCTGGCAGATAAATTTTCTGAACTTTATGATTTCGCAAAACATCGTAAAATTTTAACTGTGTATGTATAGGTTAGGTACCCACTGCATTTTGTAGGTTGTTAAAAATTATTTTGTTTACAGTTTACACCAATAAATCGATTTAAATTTAATGATTTTTTTAAATAAAAGGGAACAATTAAAAGTAACGTCAAAGTAACGTCTAATCCGTTACTCGTTACCAAAAAAAAAACGCGTTCCCGTTACTAGTTCTTTGTGTACAAAAGTAACGCGTTCCCGTTACACGTTTCTAAAAAAGTAACGCGTTACCTGTAACGCCGTTACTTTTAACGCGTTACTTCCAATCACTGACGACATCTATATGTGCTTCGTGGACCTAGAAAAAGCCTTCGACGGTGTACTCAGGGAAACGATATGGCAAGTATGAATCGAGAAAGACTTACTAGAGAATTAGTAGCGGCAATTAAGGCACTATATAAAAAATGTAGAAACTTTGTGAGATACAACAGCGAATCCAATCAATTTGAGACTAACATCGGGGGTGAGGCAAGGCAACACCCTGAACCTTCTCCTGTTTATCGTGCTGCTTGACCATTTAGCACAAGAAGTGGGGAAGGAAAGACGAGGAGCCAGAGCAGGACTAACGAGGGTAGAGGCGGTGCAGGTAAGTGAACTGCTTAATGCGGACGACATGGTCCTAGTGGCCGAAAGCGAAAGGCGACTACAAGATCTGTTAAAGACATGGAGTGATGTGCTAACGAGTAACAGGTTGAGAATATATAAGTCCAAGACGGAAGTGATGGTGGTGTCCAAAGAGGAAAAAACAATTAGGATAGAGTTGGAGGGGGTAACTCTGAAGCAAGTGAATACAATGAAATACTACAGGTCAATGCAGAACAAGTATCTAGGGGATTTAGAGTGCGGAATAAGCAGTAGAATAGGCAGTGCGGCAAAGGCCTACTACGCGATAGGGAAATCTTTCTTCGGGAAAAAAGAGATCTCTAAGGAGACGAAGGTAAACATTTTCAACAGTATAATAGTGCCAATTCTCACATATGGGAGTGAATCGTGGGCCCTGAGTGAGAGGCTGAAATATAAAATCCAGGCAAGCGAGATGAGGGTACCTACTAAGGAAGGATCGAGAGGGTTACTAGAAGGGATAGGATAAGGAACGAGGAAGTCAGGTAAAGACTGGGGACAAAACCGGTGATGGAAATAATAGAACGTAACCAGTTGCGGTGGTTTGGTCATGTAGTGCGGATGGCAGACAATAGAAGAGTCAAAAATGTGTGGGAGGTGTGGGTATACGGGAAAAGGAGCAGAGGCAGACCTAAGAAAACTTGGAACGACAGCGTGACTACGGCAATAACAAAAAAGGGACTAAATTGGAGGGCAGCGAAAGAACTAGCAAGAGATAGGAAGAAGCGAAGAAAACTGCAGAAACTCGCATATCTCGACATCCGGTATGGGTAAAAGAGGTGAAGACTAAGTAAGTAAGTAATATAGAAACGTGCTCAGAGGAACTTTGAGGGTTGAAGTCTTCCTCAGACTCATGTAAAAGGAAGAATATCGCAGAAAGTTTGACTTAATATTAGAAAGAAAACATTAAAATGTAATTTTAAAATAGCAATTAATAATAATTAGAGATTGTTTCAAATTTAAAAAGACAAGCCCAAGAAGAGACTGCTTATAGATTCTATATTCACGCATTCGTTCATTATCATGATCCTCGTTTGTACCGCTATATTAAGTAGTCAAATGTTTTACAGTTGTATATTTTTTCCTCAGTTCTCAAATATATGTAATCTCATTTTTTAATAACCAATCATTCTTTAATGTCAAAAACATATTTTATTTTGATTATCTAAATAATTTCAAAATGTAATTTTAATTTTTTTTTATCTATCTGTCATAATATTTGGTATAAAAAAAAGTAGCTACTAGTTTTTCTTACTAATATATTGCCTATATTTATTTCTTCTGAAGGGGTACTGTGAAACCATTCAAACTACGGCTTTGTAATTACACTTCTCAGTAACATACGCGATAATGAGCTTTATCTGCAGATTCGACAACTTTCGTCATTTATTTCCATGAAAACTATTGTCGGACACCTTGGCAGACAAAATGGTATTCTACATAAAAAATAATAACCAGCAATACACGTACAAGAATATTGAAAGTATTCCTTCTTAATATGCCGACCCAATCTGCTTTAGTACATATATTTTCTTCCAGTCCATTGCTTTCCTTGAATCATAAATTATTAAACCTATTAAATTTCGAGATCTACCAGTTTGGATAACTTTTCGGCATTCTTTCTTGCCTGTTCAAGTATATATTGGCCCTGAACAGTCTATTTCATATGAATCAGGCTGCAGTTGCAAAATAAATTAACACAATAAACGAGAACATGGAAGAGATAATGACTTGACTAGAATATTTGTCGCTGCTGTTAATTAATACTTTTAACACAATTTAAACACAAAATTATGAAAGTACCTATGTAATATATTGTTGTGTTACAACATGCTCTAATTAAGATATCTTAACATATTCCCAAATTTAATAAAGCTATATTAAGCTACCCTATAAGAAAATGGGTTGTTTAGCCACATATAAATCGAATACGTTGCAATCTTGTTTGTTTCCGATCATTGGTTTTTGCATCGTAAACATAATAGCAAAGCTTCAAAGGTTCATATTCATCTTCAGAAAGGCATAGACTATAAAGGATACTGTTCAACCTTATTTGTGCATTATTAAGCTATAATTTAACAAATATGAGTAAAATTGTAATGATTTTGACAGCCATATAAAATGTAAATTTTATACTTTTCTTTTGAGAAAAATATGTTCGTAGTAATGTCCTTATGTATGTGAGGAAGCTTTGTGATAAATTTGATTAACATTCAAGTTGTTTTTTGTTTATCATTTAATGTAAATATATTTGTCAATTTCCAAATGCATTATCAAGAATATGCCGAGTAAGATATCGAAATCTGTGCAATTTTGTAAAGAACACAATAGTAATTTTCTTTTTATTGTAATATTAGTGATACGAATGTTATTATACTTTATAGATATTTGTTATTAATTCAGTCAATTTAATGCTTTGTTCTGATTGGTGGAGTCCTTTGGGGACACAAAAATTTGTTTGTATATTGGCTTGCTAGGTAACTCGCTAAAAAACGACAAATTTTGTTTTGAAAAATAAGTTAGTTGCAATAAAATCTTGGGCGAAAAGCAGGCGTTTCCGCAGCTCCACAAAATTGTAAATTTTGTATTTTTATTTGTGTTTTGATAATAAAACATTATGTCAACGTTTAATAACATTCAAAAATGTTTTCATAATACTTATGGTGCAGAATTTGTGAAAAGTTACGAAAAATTCCAATTTCATTGGAAAATAGAAAGTTGGCGTCTGTCGTTCACTTGTTTTCGAGCAATTTTTGTTTATGGACCGGCCAACATTTTGGGTTGACATACGCTCTCAAACGTCAATGTCATCAGATGAGAACTTCAGATCTACAAGATTTAATAAAAAAAATAACAATACAACATAAAAATAAATTAAAAAGAAGTGCTTCGATACATTGAAATAAAAATAATAAATATTAAAAGAAACCCTAATACGGAATTTTACCTCAAAACAATTTGGATGTTAGGGATTTAATATTATTCATACAAGTTTTATAAGCTATTAATGGTGCATCCTGATTGGAAAGAAGTATTGAGAGCTTAATTTATTTACGTGTGGCCGAGATTTGGATACAACAAAGAACATTTAACTCCATTAATTTTGTACAACACGATCCTGGACAACGTGTTTCCTGCGTTTGTTTGTAAGAATACGTCACGTGCTGCCGCCTCGTTCGCGCCGAAGCTGGCAGATACAAAATTCAAAAGAGGAGTGGATTAAACTCAAGTTTGCGGTTACACAAGCAAGTAAATAGGTGGAGGTTGCTACGCGGAAGAATTCCTGGAACCCAATCACATATACAGTATGTTCATTTAAAAAAAAACTCGCAGCTGGCTATGGTAAATTTACGTACCTATAGTGGCTTCTTACAGCATGCACTTTATAGGAAGCGAAATATCGAAATTTACTAATTTTTAAATCAGTACGTAAAACACGATTTAATTGGTAATAAAACAAATTTCCGCCTGTATACACATGTTAGTTGATATTCTGAACAATTTGAACTTTATAATTAAATAATAATTAGATCTTCACTTATTTTAAATTTTTGTTTTGTGTTTACGAAAATGCCGCGACATAACGAATTCTCCAATGCTGAAATGAGATTTACGGTTTGCGTTTACGCCCAAATATAAAATTTCTATTACAGCAAAGTATTTAATTGACTTAGCACTGTTTTTTTTTCTGCAGTAACAAGCACTACCCATTGTTTTTCTGATCATGGCTACCTGATAATTGCACGTCCTAACGGCAACTCAAAACTTGCACAAGCATTTTGAGGCAAACGGTTGCCTTCACGCGTTTGAACTAAGAGTACCTAATTTATGTACTTTTTAATTCTCTTTCAGAAAATAAAAGAAAACTGCAAAATTTTCCACTAATAACAAAGTTAGAGCTAATATAAAATTTGAGTGGTAGGTTAAGTGCCTCTTAAAGTTAAGTCTGGTTTATGAAAATGCTGCTGCCACTTTACCAGATAATGGTAAGTATGTGTACCACATTTTAAAGAAATATCTTTAGATTTGTGGAAATTACAATAAAAAGAAAAAATAAAAAATTGAACTTTAAGGCCTTATAACTTCTTAAGGAAGGACTTTCTGCCTAAGGTATATTAGGTTTAATCGGTTTATTTTTACCTAAAGAATCTATGACTAAACGCTGGCCCATTCTTTCTGAGACACCCTGTATATTTCTAAAATGTTTCTTGCCTTATAAGTTTTCCGGTGATAAGAATTCTACGATATTGTAATATATGTTTCCGCAAATTCCAGGTTGCTTTAAGCATACATTTTTATGTTTAAATGCAAATAATTATTAGATTTCGGTTCAGCTTCTAGTATACAGTTTATTATTGACAATCGATTATTAACAAAGTTTAACAATTAACACCTAAGCAATATATTAAACGTTGTGCTCTTATAAAAGTACCCTTACAACAAATAGTGGCTCAAGTTTCTGAAACTTATGTACGCACTACATGCGGATTGACTTACCAATCAGTGCAGAATAGGTAGGTGCATTACCATGCAACAAGAACCGACTCTTTTCTCGAATATACGGCCAAATCTCTTCGTTATCACTACGTAAAATGTGTTACGGGCCAAACGAGCATTTTCGTCGGACCGCAGCAGGAAAGATGGAAATGCCTTCGGCTTAACTTAAAGGAGTGGGGGTGGTTCACGAGAAATGCCTTAGGTAAAGAAATCTAACGTAGTTGTATACAATGTAAGTCTAAATTAATCGGCGCCACCCCCCAGGATACAGGTTCTCGTAGGAGGGCCGAGAAACCAGCAGCTTATTGGAATCTAACTCACCTTTATTGTGCCTCCTCCTGTATATAATGTTTACAAAGTTCATGCACACATGATCGTACTACGTTTTAACTGCATCCAAATCTATTGAGTAAAATATAGCACACAAATAGTACAATTTAGAACTAGCAAAAAAAAAACTATGGACTAAACAAGGGAGGGTTGGAACGTCCAAACGAAAGAGTTCGTCGCCATTGGCTTGCGATATTTACTTTAATAAACAGATCTACGCAGCCAACGACATTCGAGTTTACAGAATTAATTAAACTTTATTGTTAACGAGTAATGAAACGCTGGGCAACTGAAGGTTGCCTCACTTGTAATATTACAAGGGAATTAAACCGTTCTATTTCTTAGTTACCGACGAAGCACTGGTAAACAGGGGAAAACAATCACTGTATAGAAGATTGGCAAGTTCTACCTTAGTTTTCTTCGGTAGGGAGTAGAGAGAGAGAGAGAAACAGAATTGGGGGTGTTCCACTTTCAGTACTTGTCGTTGGCGTTGAGGTGTTAACAGCAGAGCAACCGGGCCGAGAGGAGATCTTAGGTTGACTCCCGTAGGAAACGAACGAACGCAAATATACAGCAGCTGGAGTATTTCACCATATTGCGAAATATGTTGCAAGAGTTCTAGAGCAATTAACACGTAGACCTCCCTCAAGGGGAAAAAATTTCCAGCAAACGTTCACGCTCAAGCGCGTAGACAAAATATTCATCGGCATTTCTCTAGGATAACAAAAAAAAATGGTCTACTAAACTGTATTCGGGAAATAGTAAGATAGTAATCGGCTACGGGACGGCCAATAAAATAAAATTTTAATCCGTAAGAAGCGGCAAAATCAAACGAACGTAACAAATGCACTTTTTATTGTTAGTTTTTAAGGTACCAGTTCTTATTGGATCACACCTTGTTCACCGAAAAAGGTATTCAGCATGGTTCTGATTCAAGGGAGTTTGAAAACTGAATATTGTGGGTTATGGGGATTATTTTTTACTTTACTGCATGTTCTGGTGTTCCTCTCAGGTTCTTACTGAAAAACGTATGACTTATCAGCAGCGATAGTGCAATTAAGAAAACTTAAATTGTCGCGATAAGTCTGAATGAAGTCTGCGCGCAACGAATTATTACTGTTTTTGCTAATTCCTAAGACTGTGCGGGCCAACTTTCCACAGATCTTCCTTTTTTTCTAAACTATTTGTGTGAAATTTGTCGAATTTTCACTTTCTGGATGTTTAACTCATATTCTGTAATTCTGAGAATCATTGGATGATCCTATTTTACAAACTTTTGCAGCAGGACTTGCATTTCGCGAGATCAACTGACGCTGGGTTCGGCGATATTTTGAAAATCCTCATGTCCATTTTCGAAATGCTTAAACCTGTCAAACACACTAGCCGGACAATTTTCAAAATTTCATAAGCTTCTGTTGGAGTCTTCTCTAATTTAAAGCAAAATTTAATATTCACTCGTTGCTCCCTGCGATTGATAGAAACACGGTGTATCCTTCAGCGTCCTGTGCAGAAGTTAACAACTATGCAATCTTCGCTTGACCACCCTGTATAGATAATAGTGTAACCCATTGTGCATATACTAGTTTAAGTTTGGTTAAATTTCTCATTACTTCAGTATTCCAGCTTCAATCAGAAGAAACTATTGTAGCACTTATTTTTTGCAACTTGTGGTCTACGCACATTTTAATAGAAATTTTGTTTTTGTACGTTTGTGTCGATCCAAGGCTTTATAATTCCATAAACACCATGCTGATATACATATGAATATGATATGAATAACAAAGAAAACCACCAATCCAAAAATATTCAGAAACTTACTTCTTTGTATAAAAATCGGATAGTTGTTTGAACATTTTTCATTGGAGCTAGATCGGCAATAGCACACCCATTCGATGGCCAACTCACTCACCCGACCTTAACCCTCTTAATTACTTTTATTGTGATATTTTAAGGAAAATGTTTATTAAGTGACTTACCGAAATGCTATTTTCGTAGAGTAGCTTTTGCTCGATACCTATAGTGAAATATTTGTTGGTTCTATTCCCGGGTAGGGAAGCATTTTTTTCTCGTAAGGGTATATTTTTATTGTGCTCGTAATTACAGCCTCGCATGGTGATTTTATTATTTTTTATTTTTCATTAGGTACCAGTCCTTGGTTATTTGCAAGAACTTTTAAAATGTATTAAATCACTAAATTCTGAGACTAAAGTAAGTACATAATTATTCACGGGAATTTCTTCCCTTTCATTTTTATAGTATTTCTATATCCCCTAGCTAGAAAATTTTAATCACGAATAGTTGTATGATATCCACTAAGACACAGTATAGTTCCCGACTTTATTCAAGCAGTAGAATTTGCAGATATTTAAAAGTTAGGTTAGAAACGAGACGGTTCAAAGTGTTAGACTAAATTTTAATGTGCTTTGTCTTTAGGCTTCCTAAAATTTTAATTTAGGTTATAATGTTTTATTAGTTATAACTGCTTATTTATTAACTAACTATTAAATAATTGCAATAACTGTCGCACACTGTAGGGATTAAGTAAAGATACACGTTTTGTTTTCCTAATTAAACCGGTATCGGTATCTAAAGTATATCCTGTGTACGTTTATCGTCGTAGAAGGGTAAACATATTATATTATCTGATGTTAATGTATAATTCTGTCTAACAAGTGCTAGATTCTTCTTGGTATATATATATATTTATATATTGCTATGTAATTTAAATCATGGTTTAAAACTAACGCCTACTAGCCCGAACATAAAACTGTTATCTCAGGGAATTAGAGAGGTGTGTCTACTCATAGTTTCGTCTCGTTCAAAAAGTTAAAACGTTCAAATTCGTACAACCCTCACTTTGATTTAATGTCACCGTAAGTAGTTTATCTTTTATCAGCACCAACCTTTACACAGAAGTTAGGCACGCTAAAATGCTCCTGGACTGCTACTCCTCCAACACACAGACCGCAATCATCTCCGCCAGGCTGGTTCTGCTTACCGTGGACTGTTGGCTCCTTCCGACAGGCCGTACCTATCCGTTTCCATTAGCAATGATTAAACTCCCAGTTCATATTAATGATGCTCTATTTCTCTTTTAGATATGAAATTTTTCATGTAATTCCAAAAAAAAAACAAAAGTAATCACCAATTTAAAATTTAGTAATCGTTGACCGGTGGGGAAGAGGTTATTTTGACCCGGAAAACACGTCTTGCCCCAACCGCGATTAAAAAGTGAATGATTCAATTATTTTATCGAATTTAGAAGCTTACTTTTTTACTTGAACACCAATGAAATTACAATGTTTATGACAGATGAAAAACTGTCAAGCTGTCAAACCTCATTTTTAAATATTACCAATCTACACAACACTATACCGCGACATCAGCCTTACATTCAACATCCTCAGAGTTTTCCTCATCTTTTACATATCATTATCTACTAAAGGCACAACCGATCATAATGAAATTTTAAAATGCCACTTATGCGCAATTCACATTTAAGCCCCCCATTATAATGTAACAGCCCATATACCCAGCATGTACATGTACATGTATTTATACCAGCCTATGTGTTCTTTCATATAGTTTCAAAATATTTAATTGTTTTGCCTATATATGTAGAATTACACCGTAAACAACCTAATTTGTAAATACCTGCGGACATAAATAATGAGGAAGCAGTTATCAGTATTTTTTCTACATCTATTGGTATTTCTTGCTTTCCAGATCACATCTGCATATTATTATCCCCAAGTTTGTTTTACCTAGTCTTCTGTTCTTGTAAAATATTCAATGTAAGGGCTACTAACAAAGCACATCTCTGCATTATCTTAGTGTGAAATTAATACCACACTCCCACATCTATAGAGGCTGTCATGTTTTGATCATGTAAAGTATAGATATTACGTGAAAGCCGATGCTTAAGATCTAATATTATTTCCTTTTGTAAAATTTATGCGTATACAGCAATTACCACTTATACCGTGTGTTACAAACTTTGGTTGATTGGAAAAAACTTAAGGCTTTGCTGCCATTGGTATGGTGTAGTAAATATGATTTACGAATATAATACATTTGAATATTAAACCTACGTCAAATTTATATTTATTTCACAAAAAGGTTTGCTTTCTTCAAAAGACCGAAGGCAAACATTTTGAATTCTTATTACACTGTAAAGTACAAGTTATGTTTACGCCTAGATATTGATTGAAATTATAGTAACCAGACAGCAAAGGACGTATGTTATATTATACGTTTTTCAACTACATGATATCTTATTGAGTCATTTTCATCGCATAAAAATAAATAAACGTACTCATATATGCAGTCAAAGCTAATTCTGATGTGTTCTCTGACCCGCGTACTACCGTTTGGAAATCATTTAAAATAAATACTTTACAAGAGAACCGCACAACTACATTATTAGCAGCCTTTTCATATATGCTACGTGCTTCTCCTCGGCCCAGATGTAGATATAGAGAGGAGTTACATTAATACAGAAATTTCAAAGAAGGGTTTTGGCATTAAGAGTTTGCGGTTGCCAACCGAATTGGCCAATTGTGGGTAATGGGTTGCAGCTTAAGATTATTTTATATGCTGCATGGTAATGCTGGGGAGTCCAACGTTTTGCCAACATAGCAAGCGTTTTACCATCTGAGCTATCATTACAATTAATTATATGTTTGCAGCAACAACTTTAGCTATAGCACTATTCATTTGAGCTAGGAGTATCAATCAGCTGATGTTTGGTCTATACGTTAATGGCTAGATAAAATAAATTGTCTTAAAGAGTAAATTCAATATTGTTATTTAGCTGATTTATTTGTTTGATACACATTCCAACGTGCGAACGTGTATAATATCCTTTACTAGAACTGTGTAGTAGAAATTGAGGTTTTGCCATGTTGTTTTTAATGTATCCAGTCGTTATTCTACGGAAATATGTATTAACATTATGTCGTACAATTTGACATACGGTAACAGAAACTTCAATGCAGTGATATTTAGACACCATAAGCTAGCCTACACACGAATTGATTATTTAGAATAATCCATGCAGGTCTGTAGAGCAATCTAAGCGACAAAGTTTACAAGCTACAAAAGAGCTGCAAGGAACTTACATTCCATTGCCTGACATTCTATATTCTATATCTAATTTATATACCTATTTAGAAATAAATATTTATAGATTACTTCACAATTGCAAATATTAATTTTTAAGATATAATGTAAATAATAATATGCAGGGTTACAAACAGTTTGTCTTGGGTAAAATTACGGAAAATATTATTAATCAAACTGTGTAATATTGATTGTTCCTATCAGGACGTTTTTAGTTTAATATTCTTTTAGTATCTGTTTGCCATCGAATTTGTTGCATTCTCTTTGTTTTTGAAGCGTTACCAAATAAAAACTTATATTGACAGTTTTGTTACGTTTTAAACATTTTCATATCCATAGTTTACTTCTGAGATTGTTTCTTACAGACAAGAGATCGATATCTGTATTTTACGGAAACTAGAAAATTTTCAAAGCAATCAGCTTTAGTGTATACTGTATGATATACATACAATAGGGATGAGTCGTGAAACAACGATATGTGAGTCACAGTCATTTGCTTGGCACTGGAACGAGCTCTTTGGAAAGCCCAGTGACTCACTGTCACTAGCGGTAGCCATGAAGCTGTGTGAAGTATCGTACTGGAAAGAAAGCTTCGTCCCTGGTTCAAAATATTTACCTGCAGCTGTAAATAATATAACCACATCTTGTATGAAATAGTATTACGGGGATTCCAAGCTGGAGCGGTTAAATAAAATACAGTAACACAGACCATGGGCAAGTATGAATGAACCAGTAGACATATCAAATTTCTAAAGGCAGAGGATTGTATGTGACTCATACTTTATAAAAGCCCCAATCAACATCAATGTTCACGCTGTTTCTGTAGTACATCAGGTCACAGGTTTTGTCACTTTTAGCTGGCACAGTTACAATCAGAACTTTGACAAAAAAATCACCACATTGTCCAGTCTAAGAAACAAGTTCAGAATAACAGTGAATAGGATACCAGTACTTTTCTTCTTTTTATTCTTAGTCTGTTTCCTTCTTCTTTTTCTTCTTCAATTAGATCAGTTACCTGTTTCATTGCGGTGACTTATCCTGTTTCCTGTGACGTCGCTGTCCAACAGTCATCCTGAAAGTCTCCGTCCGTGTGGCCTTTGAATCATACACAATTGTGTTATTCTTTGCTCGTCTATCTACCAAGTATTGTCTCCACAGTCTTCGTCGATTTTAAGCCCAACTCATTACGTCCCCAGTATTGCATATTTCTCTACTTTTATTCGTATCAGTGGTACTCCCTATATTTAAATGCCCATTTTGTTAATATACAAGTACGTTTCGTACTAATTGCACTACATATTATGCAAAACTTGGACATCTAAGAAGCACAGGTTGCATAAACATACATTTGATTAGAATTGGGGAAGCTTCTAGCAGTGAAGCATATCTTCTCCCTTCCAGGTAATGTTGCCATTCCCCTTCGGGGTGTACCTAATCTGAATGATGCGCCGGTTCTATTCGCTCGACAACTTGAAGCTGTCGTCCCCATTTCGGACTGACCGTTCTACCGGCTTCCTCCATCCCTGGGTCGAGGACGCCAGTCTAGCTCTGACTTCCTACTGTTTATGGCCTAGGCTACCCGGTTAAATTCGGAATTCACAGCATCTCCAGTGTTCTAATTCATCCCAAGCCAGCTCTCCATACGGATCGTTCGTCAACCACTACCACTTCGAATCCAACCGCTAATTCTGAGAGCTCGCCCGGTTTGACCCGGGCGAGGGGCATCTCTCCGATCCCGAGGCACCCTTTGTTAACGCATAGGTAGCGCGCTTCGCGCATCGCAAGCATGCACTTCCAGATTTCTCTGTGCAAATGGAGTTCTGGCGGACAACTCCCGGCACCCCTGAATCAGAGAACCTGAAAGGAAAGTCCTGGAAGGAATGTCCTGAAAGAGAAAATCCCGTAAAGCAAACCTGTAAAGGAATAACCTGAAAAGGAATAACCTGAAAAGGAATTACCTGAAAAGGAATGGCCTAAAAAGGAAAAACCTTAAAAAGAAAAACCTCTAAAGGAAAACTTAGAAAGGAAAACCTGATAAGGAAATACTGTAAAGGAGATACCTTACTAGGTAGACCCTGAAAGGAAGTCCCTGAAAGGAAGACCCTAAAAAATCGCCTAGGATCACGCATACTCAGATTTAATTATCTATTCTTTCTCCCTTTCGTTCATTCTCTATTGTTTGCAATACAGCTTCCGCGAAACTCTGAAACGCTCGGAAATCATCATGTCTTACCAATTGCCCCTGTTGTGGCGGCCAACCTAACCCTAACATTCCAAAATGCCTTTCGAGTACTCCCCTCTCCCTCTCTGTCTGTTCGCAACTTTCATACAGATCTACACTCGTATCCTCCTCACCACAGTCATATTCACTCTCATCGGTTAGATTTAGTGACTAGAGCTTGGCCCTAAAGCCTCCATGTCCCGTTAGGAACTGGATGACCCAGTACGATAGCTCGACCTATGTCATCTGTAACCGTTCGGTCACTCTGGGGAAGAATCGTTGGCTGACCCAGCCTACGTTTGCGGCCTCCTACGTTCCCTGCCACCTATCTAGAACCAAGTTTCTAGCGTCGATGACGGCTTGCTTGGCTGCCTCTACAGTCCCGTCGTATTGGAGTGCCCCTATCTCGATAGGCATTCTCCTCCTGATTCTCCTGAGACATCTTTCTTCCGACCTATATTCTAACGGCGACTGCCCTGCCAAGACGCTCAGTGCGCCCTTGTGGCTGCTATAAGCATTGGCCTTAGGGCGCTATTCAGAAGACTTCTTCTCCGGGCGTTGAGCTGCGGGAACCATACCTCAGCTCCGTAGAGCGCGACCGGTTTCAGCACCGCCCTAGTCAGGATCGTCAGGCTCCTGTGGTTAAGTCCCCATTTGGCTCTGAAGACCTTCTTCCGTACTTCCCTTAGATGAGGTAGTACGGACATTCGCTAGCCCCGATGTATCCCCAGATGCCAAACTTCATCCACCATCCGGATATACCCGTTCCCCATCCTAATTCTCGGCAGCCTTTCCCCTTCAAATTTCCCCTTTAACCACATTATGCGATCAGGCGCGTCGCTGGCCCTTTCCTCTGACGAGTATTACTTCGTCGTTGGCGTATGCTATCTTTCGACACCACTCTCCCTCCTCCTCAAGGTTTCCGCCGAATACTAGGTTCCAAAAGAATGGACCTAGTATCGACCCCTGGGGACATCGTCTTTCACAAACTCTCTCGATTCTTTATTCACCCTCTGTAATAATTACTTTCCGTGAGGTAATCTCTAATTAAGAGATAGAGGTTCCTCGGGCACCCCCTTTCTCTCAGGACCCTAAGGATATCCGGTCACCATAGGTTGTAGAATGTTCCTTTGACGTCCAAGAAGAGACCTACTACGTATTTTTCGTCCGTTTCTTTCGACGATTCTCCTATATTCCTCAAGCGCATCAACTGTTGACCGCTTCTTCCTAAAACCGTACCGATTTCTGCTTCCCCTACCCTGAAGACTAGTCTCCAACCTACCCAGAATTAGTTCTTCAAGGACTTTTCCGAACACCGAGAGTAGACTGTTCGGCCTATACGAAGATGGGCTCGACCTGTCTTTCTCCTCCCCTTTTAATAGTAAGACTAGGGTACCTACTTTCCATTCTCTGGGTATTG
>JABXWE010008063.1:0-57202 GCA_014611495.1 Limonius californicus
CGAGTGAATAATAGCTATTCTACACGAGTAGGAGACTATACTTTCTCTACGACTATTTCATAGGAAGTTACAATTTTTGGTCTGAATCAGTATTATAAAAATTTTGCTTTAGATGAACGTATATCGGTTCACTAGCCAAAACGATTTTATGCCGTGTGTACTGTTTCTGCGATTTCCTCGGCAGTAAATTACACGTCGTTTTCGCGGTTTCCGTTTTTTCTGGTGGCAAACACATCTCAGCGTTTTCGCTGTCTGAATTATTCATACCTAGTTCTTACTGTTTTTACGAATACGAAAATTTAAAACTGTTTTTGACAGTTACTTCAAAAACAAGTGGGAGATCCAAGCGCTAACATGCCACGCCCATTGGATTCTGATTCATTATCCCACCGTTTTTTAGAGAATCCAACGGCAATGGAGAATATCTATCATTCTTCAACTAAAAAGGTATATGTAACGAATACATTATATTATAGTCGTAGAGAAACATAAATCTACTCGCTACCAACATGGCTACCGCTAAGCATGCGCACTCATTTTCAGATCCGCTTAAAACCGAGAGTGGCGCTTCTGTATCCGTAGATATTTATTTTGTGCTAGTACACTAGTTACATATTTAAATGCATCCTGTCTTAGACCTGACGCTATTATAACGAGCGATCAAAAAGCTTTCAAATTAGGGTTGGCTGTGAGTGCTACAAGGCATGTCGTAGCTGTCATGTTACCTACCGGCCGTAACTTGTGTTTAGTTCTTCGAATGTAAACACAAGCAACAAAGCCATTTTCAAAAATAATAAAATACATTTTTTATCCAACTACAACAAACAACAAACATTACAATTACAACAACTGAATTAAACAGATTTTGACACTATTTTAATTTGACAGTTGTTTAAATTGGCATTTGTTAATAGTTCATCCTCAGACCTGCGGAACATTTTCATAGCCCTCCCTACTTTGAACACTTTTGATCGCATGTAATGTGAGGTATAAGAAAATGCTTATTAGGCTAGACATTCTTATAACTTAATATCTGTTGTATTTTAAAACATACAAGATCTTGAAAAACAAATTCATTATACAAATCCTAAAATCCCATTAGAGGTTAAACTTACCACAAATTTTATTTAAAAAAAACCCTCCCCGGCGGGGAATCGAACCCCGGTCTCCCGCGTGACAGGCGGGGATACTTACCACTATACTACCGAGGACTTATAGAAAGTTTTGCAGAATCTGTACTACTTCAAGGACGTAACATAAGAATAATTGGTTTTAAATTATAACATATGTATATTGAAGTTGATTTTATACCATTGAAATTTCATAATCAATAAAACATACAAAACAACATAAACGAACAAAACTGCATAATTTAATTCCAAGCAACAATTCACAATTTTACCTATTATTTTTAATGTTGGACTATGAACAAAAATAAAAGCTAAACAATAACTTTTTTGTTTTGCATATAGTTTTTATTTTTGGAAAGAACAGCTAAGAAGACGCTCTGATTGCCATTTAATCCGCTTTATCATAACTACAAATCAAATAATAGGTACAACGTTTTGTTTTTTTAGAACGTCGTATAGTCATTTTTTTATCACCATAGTATATTTCTACCTATTAGATTTCTAAGTAGTTTTGTAGGAAATTTCCAAAATAATGGCACTTTAAAGCTGACTTCAGTATTAATTACTCAATTTTGAAAAGTTTTAAGTCACACATGCCTATGAATTATCTTCAATTACTTTTTATGGTGATTTTAATACAATTTAAGTGAGACATTGGTGAAATAATTTTAAAACAAATGTAATGGTGTATTATTTAGGAGCTGCTTTTGTAAACTACTTAGTGAATTGGTGTGCACGAATTATAGCAAGATGGTGCTCCACCATATAATGTTAAAGGTCTCAAGGGATGTTTTCACAATAAATATTCAAGAAAATTTATAGTTATAAGATGGCCAGCGAGGTCACCAGATCTCACGTAGCTGGATAGCTTTTGAAGTGGTGTTCTCAAAAACAGAATTTACTAAAAGCAAACAATTAACATCGAACAATACAGAAAACACATTTTTAATGTTTCTCTATTCAAAGAAGAGCCTCATCATAAACAATGAGGTAAACCTCGGTCATTAAGGTATATGTAGGAAATTTTTAAAGTAGTTATTTAATTATATTTACGAGTAATGTTGTGCGAGGCAAGCCTCATTGAACAGTAAATACACAAATGACTGTTCACTTTTTCTCAATATAAAATAAATTGTCAGTCCAACGTCTGTGGATATAAGTGTTTATTGCCAAATTTAATATTTACAAATATGTAATAAACTTATTTTAGGTAAACTGCTTAACTACAATACAGGGTGTATTAAAACGTGCGGATAATATTTACACCACGCTATTCTACATTGAAAAACAAGCGAAAAACTCTAATACCATTTTAGTATTAACTCTTTGGTTAAGGAGTTATTAATGCCCAAACTTTGAAATTTTTTTCGACTTTGGTTGAGAAATCGATTTAAATAGTATCAACAACACATCGTTCAACAATTTTGTCTATTTTTTAAACAACGAATTTCCGGGATTATTGGAGGGAGTACCGTTACTTGTCAGGAGAGACATGTGGCCTCAGCTAGATGGAGCTCCAGCCTACTGGGGGCTTCAAACTAGGGATTGGTTAAATCAAAACTTTCCGGAGCTGTGGATCGAGCGCAATGCTCCGATATCATGGCCCGCAAGAAGTGCCGACCTAAATGTCCTAGATTTTTTCTTTTGGGGCATGTCAAAAGCTCTTGTTTATGAAGTAGAAATTGAAACCGAAGAACAACTTATTGAACGGATAAATAACGCAGTTAGAGAAATAAAAAATCGTAACATGCTGCAAAATCTAATACCAAACATTATTACTCGGTGTACCAAATGTTTAGAAGATGGAGGTACTCATTTTGAACAACTATTGTAACCAAAAAAGGAGTTAAATTTAAATAAAACGTATTCAATCTTGAGTTGTAAATGATTTCAATAATTTTAGAGGATATCCATGAAAAACATGAACACATACTTGATTTAAGTGCAGATTCACAAACATATATACGATCAAGGGTAAATAAATGCATGTCTCTTAGCTTGAAATTGTACAGCGTTGCCAAATTAAAAAACCTTTAAGTGCTTATAGGTAATTTAAAGACTCTTCGTCTAAGACCAAATTGGTGTTAGAGTTTTTCGCTTGTTTTTCAACGTATAATTGCGTGGTGTAATTATTAGCCGCACGTCTTAATACACCCTGTATAACAATAAAATTTAAAACCACCCATTAAAGTGGCTGAGAAAGCCCTTGGACTAAACGTGCCGTTCTCGGCGAAAGTTTTTATGACACGAACAATTGTTTAATCTAAAATTCAATGTAATGAAACCTATAATATGCTGACATAGTGATAACATCTTCCTATGATTTGATTTGCACTTGGATTTCTTAGTTAAATTGTATTAAACACACAACTGAAGTAAATCTAAACCTGTTTTATTATGTTTGTAAACTGAATAATATACAGCGAAGTCGACTAATAAAGTAGTATACATTTTGAAATCAGCAAACATTTGCTATGAAGCAAAAGTAAGTAAATAAAATGAACTCGATGTCCGATGATGCTTGCGAGAAACTCAAACGTTGTGATGTTTCTTTATGGTTATCTGCTGATTAAGCGGGTTAAAAGTAGGTATTTCATGCTTTTTGCAAAGCAATACCTACTAAAAACGTTTTAGGTTCATACTCTCATATTATTTCGTAAATGTTATAATTTGTACAGATGTTACCGAAGTAGTTTTATAAAAAAAAAAAGCCTCCCCGGCGGGGAATCGAACCCCGGTCTCCCGCGTGACAGGCGGGGATACTTACCACTATACTACCGAGGACTTGTAGCAATGCTTTATAAATAAAGCTATATAACATCCAGAATACATAAATACTAAATTTATAATAATTCTTATCGTATAGTTTTCTTTATTTATTTATGCTTTTTCGTAATTACTTCTCAACTTCAAATATTATACAATTTTCATGCTAAACTCACGGATGCGTACCTTAACAAATCTGCTTTAGTAATTTTCATAAGTTTTCTATCCTACTTAATTTTCACGTAAAACCTTTACGGGTATTTTTGTAAGTGTTCAGTGTTACAATCGTTTTGCATTTCTTCGTGTCGATAATACTTAATGCACAAAAAACTACTAACATCATAAATAGAGAAAAAAATGCAATGAAAACCAATCCGTTGAAATTTATTCCATTAAACGTGAAGTTAATGCAGCTCGTGTAGAGTGTCCTTTATATTAGACTTTATGAATTTTTTACACAACAGCCTCTTTAGCTCAGTGGCAGAGCACTGGTCTTGTAAACCAGGGGTCGTGAGTTCAATCCTCACAGGAGGCAAACATCCTTTTTTTACATATTTATTTTACTTATTGAACAACATTAATTATTTGATATTTATTAACATCGTAAGAAAATCGAGGTTGCTCTCGTAATTCCTTATTCTAGCTTCGATTGTTAGATATGATAGGACAAGTATTCCAACAAAAACTAAATAAGTATGGTAGTTACATATATACAACAATTTTACAATAGTTCTTCACACACAGATGCTGAATAACTATTGAAATACACAGTGTCATGCAAAAATATATTGCATTATGCAGAATACTGAATGTGCAATATAGAGAAACTATGATAGAAAATATGCTACAGTTTGATCGAGATTTAATTCTGTTAGTCTCACTGTTGCTTATTACAATCAATCTATGCATTTTTCATAATATGTCATACAGTTGTTGTTGACTGGTGATCATCAAATACCAACAACCTATAATTCTCATTTACACACATTGGGATCCATTTCCATGCTTCCATTCATTCGTTTCATATAACCGTACCAGGACAGTTGTTTCTTTTCAACGGTGTCTGTTAGAGTTACTTCTACTCTCATTCTCTCTCTGATAGTTTCAGTTCTTACTTGGTCTAATAAGGCGACACCACAACATCTCCTCCAGTAGCTATTTTCCACTGCATTTATTCTTTTTTTCATATTTTGATTTAATGTCCATATCTCTAACCCATATGTTAGTTACACAACTCTCTGCTAACGTTTTAAACACGTAGGTTTTTGTCTTCTTTCGGATTTCTTTATTCCGTAGTAAGGAGTTTAGTTTACTAGTTATAGCTCGTCCTTTTCCCAGTTTTTCCATCTCATTTAGTATGACTCCTATATATTTATATTCATACATATGTATTTTTTATTACACCTTTATCTGTTAATAATTGTTGTGCTTGGTTACCTATCATCATATCTTGAGTCTTTTCCGTATTACTCTCTAGGCCTCATTTATAATAATAATAATAATGGACTGGAAATTTCAAATGCTTTCAGTCGTGAAATTTTCACACGATAATCTGATCAGAATCAAATTCTGCATTGAATTGTTCAATAATTGATATGATATGATAATAATATGTGATCAAAAAGTTTTCAAATTATGGAAAGTTAGAAAAAATTTTTGCATGTCTGAAATTGAACTAGAAACAAATGCCAATTTAAACAACTATCAAATTAAAATAATTTATTCACATGTCGAAATCTTTTTAATCTGATTGTTATTTGCTGTTGTAGGCTGAAAAAGTGTTTATGGCGACGAGATACGCTTTGAGGTTATGTTCACTTTGTTTCTGTTTACTTCCGAAGAAATAAATACAAGGTACGGCCGATACATAATATCACGGCTACGACATGCCTTGTAGCAGTCTCAACAAATCTTAATTTGAAAACGTTTTAATCGCTCGCTGTATGTGTAATTTATATAGCATGCAAAGAAGATATAATAAATACAAATACCTAATTAAGAATTGGTGTTACAGTTAAAAGTAATAGTGTAACATATACATATACTATAACAATGATAAGTAATTAAACACTTTTCCGCCCCTAAACGTCGTACTACTATCTTCAACGTAAGATAAAAGACAGAAAATAGAAAGTATCTAATCAGAATAATCTTAAGTTTAGTTAACAAAATTAAGAGAATGCTAACCTGATACGGGAAGTCATAATCTTCTGGAAACTTTTTCGTAGGCAAATTCAAGCTATTCCTTTTTCATCTTTCATAAAATAAGGGTAACTGATCATGTCTTTCTATTAGAGAAATAGTAGCTTAGAGAAGCATTTTTCGGGATTTGTCCCTATTTTTTGTTCGAAGTCCCAGTGTCCCCAAGATGTATTTTCGGGGCCACTGTAGCTCCCGATTTTCAAATACTAATGATTTTTAGTTATCGTATATGGATAATTTACCTTAAAATGTTGATATCTCTTTAAAGTAGTTATTATTACTTTGTTGCTTCTTGTCTATTTCTATCTCCACGTAATACGTCTAATACTTCAATAGAATTTTTAATACAAAAATCAACGATCGGATCCGAGAGTGTTTGATCATTACTACTCACGAGTGCGGGTAGTGTCCAGTGTGTAGTCTGTGTAGGTCTTAATTAACAATATTTAATAATATATTTAAAATTGATATTACAATGTACTGTGTGTGCTTTCAATGGCGAAGAATTGTACAAAACGTCTTCGCATGTTTGGAAAAACAGACTTCAAATTTTAGTAAATTAACTTTTTTACTGGTTGGATTTTAAATGTTCTTATAAATGAAAAGGATAAGATACAATTTTGATGAGCTTGTGAACTATTTTGTAAATATTGGAAAATAAATGTAACCGAAAGAATCGTCCCGATTTTTAGTTGTGCCGATCTGGTCACCCTATTGTAATCCCTATTAAGTCAGGTTTATCTTAGAAGTAAGGCGAATGAACTTTTTTCTCTCTATGTGGCAACACTGGTCTGGTGGGGATTGATCTGTTGCGTAACATGATAGGTAAACAGCTGCAACTGTTTGGTCCACTGATATAGTGTTGCCATTATATCTACAGTTGTTTGAAGTTGTGTTCAAATTGCGCATCATACGAAATATATAGTTAAATATTAATCAAAGTTACGCAAGCACATTTTCTGTTAAATTTAACACATCTGCTTCAGCGACGCTTATACTGTTAAGAGCATATGGAGATGATGTTTTGTTCTCAGCACATGTTTTCATGTGGCACGGGGCTTTCAAAAGGCCCAGAAGGGGTAGAAAATAAACATCACTTTGGACGGCCGTCCAACGTGAACAACCAATGGCAGTACATCCAAGGGGCGCTCTGTATTACCGAAAGATAGATGGTTAACAGTCAGGATGATTGCGGGTAAGGTAGAAATAAATAAGCATTCCGTCCATCGTATTATAACTGACGGAAGGGCGTATCCAGCTCAAAACGAAAGGGGGAGGCAGCTTTCTGAATCCAACTTCTATCATGGGGGAAGGGGGTTCATGAGGGGGGGGGGGCATGCAGTAATACGCTATTACAAATGAAGAACACTATTTATTAATAAAATTCATTTTTGAACAGTAGTTTGCGATGGTTAGTTGCTAATTTTCTAACTACAGCTTCCACTAATTTTTCCTTGTTTGCGAAAATCCATTGACGATGAATGCTTAGCTTAGCTAACCCATTTAATGCCATATTTTAGTTCGGCGAAGCGAGCTGAATGAACGCTCTATAGTGATTGTTGTGCAGGGCTATGAAAGCAAAATCAGTAGTGCCTTTCTAATGGTTGGAAAAAACAATTCGTTCTGTTTTTAAAACCTCGATATCTGGCGCTTCTTTAACCTCATTCCACATTTTGTACCGCAATTCCCTTTCTCTTTCGATGCCTTCCAAATTGTAAAATGTTGCACAAGATGAAGTAGGTATTTTCATTCCATTCCCTCAGTGAAACACCTCCATGTTACTCAGATGGAGATGTGCCAAAGAAAATGCAGGCAATTTGTCTGCAGAAAATCTGACTTCTAAAGATGATATGCTGGAATCCAAATAAGGAATTATTAGAGACCTTCTCCAAATAAGGAATTATTAGAGACTTTCTCCAAAATTTGGATGGATATCCGGCTAGCGTGTTGCTTCTATGCATTTGTTTGCCAACAACGCGAGTGGCGGTTATACCAACATTCAAATACTTCGCAATATCGCCTGCTTCTTTCAGATGTAACCTTCTCCGCATCTTCCCGATGCTTTCTTAGCATGACGAGAATAGTTAGAATGTGCTGATTGGCTTTAACTATGTCAAGTGCCTTCAATTGAAATGTATTTGCTACGGATTCCAGTATAGAGGAATACTTCGCAATGAATGCTACTGACACAACAAATAGAAGATCTGCACGCCGCTGCATGCATTTGATATGCATTTTTACTTTCCCATACCTTATAGGTATAGGGTATTACTTTCCCATACCTTATAGGTATAGGGTAAGTATTGAAATCATGAAAATTTTCGAAATCGAGATTTTACCGGATATATCCGTTTTGGGTCTCTAGGAACCCAAAAAAGTGGTTTTTAAAAAATGTCTGTCTGTGGGTGGGTACGTATGTACGTATGTACGTACGTATGTGACGCTCCTACAGCCGAAAGTATTGCTCCGATTTTGATGCGCTTTGGAATGCGGGGGTGTATCAAAAATTCATCGAAAAAATAAGCTTTTCAAAAAAATCCGAAACCGGAAGCGGAAGTTACGCATGTTTTTTGGTATCACTTTTTTCGTGATTACAATTTTGAAACTTTTATCGCGGATAACGATAGAGGGTCATAAGACAAATCTGTTAGTTTTTTGCCGAACTAGCTAGCTTTAAACTGAAGGGCGCTATGATTTTTTGAAAATTTTGAGTTTAACGCCCAATTACTCGAAAACGGATGAATCGATTCAAATGATTTTTATTTTCTGAATAGTATATGAAGGGTAAAATGAGGTGATATAAAAAGTTTTTTTGAAAAATTATAAGGGGCCTAAATTACGAATTTTCAAAATTTTGGAAATTTTCAAAAAATTATTTCTCAAAAACTGCTCCAAGGAATTTTTTAAATTTCATATGTCGATAGACCTCGCAAGGGGCTATCGATATGTTTTTTGAAGAACTCCGTAATTTTCCTGTGGCGCCCTCTACGAAGCTTGGAAGTTTGAAACTTCAAAATCCTTTAATTAATAAACGAAAAAAGATAGGAAGCTGGGGTTTTCACTGAATCGCTCAGTGCGTAATGGAGCATATGAATATGCAAAGAAATATTACACTCGTGGATATATGTAAGCGCACCGGCCCCCTCCCCCCTCTTTTTTAGAAAAATATTTTTTTTATTCTAACGGTTGTTATTTGTTTGCGTCAAAGAATCTTTTTCCGCGAAAATAAAAAAATCGATTTTATTGCCCTACAAAATATAATTTCCAGGGACTTAGAAAATTTTACCTCGGTAGCAATAGCGATTGGTACTAGTTAGACCGCGCGACGGCCTAGCGGTACGGACAGCCCGGTTGGTTCAGAACCATTGCCATACTGTCGCGCTACATTCATTTCTTTAACCGGTATTACAACAACAAGTTATAAACTATTTATCAAAATTTTGTATTTAATACTTAATTTGATATATATAATTATTATTTATATATATATATATATATATATAATTTGAAATAAAGATGATATGAACAGTTTCCAGTATGGGAAAGTCCAGGGAGGCAGTCGCGTCCACTTATTTCTTGTTGCTGCATTGCCCTCTTCAGCTAATGTCTCTAATACTTCAACAATATCGATGAAATGATCCTTAAAACACGGATGCTCTTGTGCTTCTCTGACCATCTTTCACCTTGGAGAGGGGAGGCATCTGCCCCCTTTGCTCCCCCTTCTGGATACGCCCTTGAACTGGCGTACTAGACATGAGAAAAATTTGTGCAACTATGGTGCCCAAGAACTTGTCGGATGAACAAAAACAGAAACGCTTATCCATTAGCCAGGAAATGCTCAATCGCTTGAAAACCAAAGCAAATTACATGCACAGAGTAATAAAAGGATAATTATGAGTATTTGAATACCATCCTGAAACAAAAAGGCAAAGCTCTGACTAGCACACGTCATCATCACCACAACCAAAGGACAGTCATGAGCAAATCAAGCCTATGTTCATCATCGTTTTAGAATGTCGGGCAATCGACCACATAGAATTCGAACCGCAGGACTAGACTGAATCAAATATTTTATAGAGAGATTCTTCAGCGATTGAGGAAAAAAACTTTAGATATACGAACTCTTGAATTTTGCATCACGACAATACCCGAGTCACACATCTCTTCACGGTATTAGGGAATTTTTAGCCGAGAAAAAAACCATGTGCTCGCACATGCTCCCTACAGTCCGGATATGGCATTTTGTGACTATCTTTATTTCCGAAAATTGAACAGCAGTTAAAAGATCATCGTTACGGCACAGTGTACGATATTCCAAATACCACAGGACCTAAACAGCCTAATGAAAAAAGACTTCCAGAATTGTTACCAGGATGGCAAAATCAAAGAGCATACTTTGAAGAGGATGGCATTAAATTGTAGATAAAATCAATACTTAAAAATAAAATTATTCTCATTACTTTTGAGACAAACCTCGTATATCATATTGTATTTATGGTAGGTTGATTTTAGCCGAATTTACACTACTCTGGGAACTATTTTTTTTCATAAGTTCTAATCAATTTTCAGATCATTTTTTCACTTTATTACAATCTTAACAATATGTGGAAAACTACATATTAATATAACTGTTATGGCGACAGAATACGCTAATTTTATTACATTTTAAGGTGCTACTAAAGTTACTCAAAACAACCTAATATAGTGTTTTCTATTATCATCATAGCTACAACAATATACAGACTTTACACATTCCATTGTTAATAACTTATAGACATATCCAATATTGAAATAAGGTGAAAACATTATCAAGAAAACCATAAGAACTTGTAATCAAAAATTGATTAAAATAGTCCAAAAATACGGTAAAATCAATCTACGTTTACGGCATATGTGAAACTAATTTATTGAAATATTTTCACCTTATTGCAAACTACCATGCTTTAAAAACATAATGCACACAACCCCAATCTCAACATTTATATGATTTTCTCACAATCAGAACAATGCCAAGGCTTTGTTACTAATTTACTTCATCGTATATTATACATATTTTCTTTCACACTGGCTGCAGTTTATTTTCCAGCGTTCAGGTAGACGGCCCTAAGCACTGTAGCGGACGGAGAAACGAATATAATAGTTTGTTGATATAAAAGATTACATTTAATGTTTGGTTGCTAAGTCGCTTTAGGATCCCCTTAAGGCGCTTTGGTAGCTCCTTCAAATCCTGTTAATGGGATGCCTACAATCAGAAATGTTTAATTCATAAAGATAGTTCGCGATAAAACTCAAAGTTCACAGTATGTCGCGACAATAAAACTATAATTTAATCAAGATAAGCGTGAAATTGTGCAATTATAACGCTTTTCATTCGCGGGACCAACACATTGAAGAAAGAGTTCGTATCACCGTGTCAAGCAGCCGTCTGCGACACTAACGGGAATTTGTTCCAACTCGTTTATTAACATCAGAATCACCACTTTTACACAAAATTTAAAGTCTTTCATACACTATTATATTTAAAGAAGAGAAAAATCACGCCGCGATTAATTATTTTTCTTGGCATTTATTTGGATTGTTAAACATATCCGTAAACTGATTTAGTTTCTTTTACAGTTTTTAATTCACACAGCAGCATTCTCACAGTGCCCAACTAATTATAAAATACTGCTCTTTTAACGCCACATTTAAGTTAAAATTTTTGGCTAATGTATGTTTGTTAATTGTTTCTTGCCTTACTTCGTTAGGATTCATATTAATTAATAAGTGACAATATTCACAGATTTTATTTTATTTGGCGATTTATACGTATTTCAGCATATGATATGTCATTTTCAAAACCAATATAAACACTGATAATTGACAATACACTAGAACTCCGAGAATTTATAAGCTCAATTTCATCATTCATTAAAGGTATTTGTTAAGCGTGTTTGCGAGTTTGAAAGGCGTCGAGTGTATCCAATTTACGTTTATTATTACAGAAGTATAAAAATGTTATAGTATTTGTCAATACATGATTGTGTTCTGGCAAATACACTGTGAACAGTTTAATTTGTAAATACCTGATTTTATCAAATCATTAAATCTATCTTTTGTATTGAATAAAGTGTTGAAAATGCTTTTTTTTTGTTTTAAAAGTTCCTTCTGTACTTCTTTTGATTATAATTTTACCAATATTTTCTGATATGTCACCCAAATATGGTATCGAAATATATTTCAGCAGACGGTCCCATCGATATGTGGAAGGAAAGGTAGCTCCTCTCTCAGCCAATATATTAAGATTCTGTTTTCGCTAGACAATGGGTACACCGCGTGTGCATATTTTAAAATTATTTTCTTTTATACAAAGTGTTCACATACAGAGTGTTTCAGTAAACATATTATGGCGTTTTTGAAAACCCACTTCAGTGCTGATATAAAATTATATCAGGCTATTTTCAACGGTTTTCCCCCTGGATGGAGTTAATTGCCAAAAAGTGGTCAACTTCAGATACTTATAGTGGCCAACCTATTTAAAAGATGGATATCGGGTTTTAACGGAAAAAACTATTTTTAGTGCAGATTGCAAATATACATAGCAAAATTACTGTTCATTTTGTTATACAGTGCTTCCCAAAAGTAACGGATAAATTCTATATAATCGTTGAGAAAAATATTTCATAAAAATGCTCGGACACGTCGATTTCTATTTTTAAATTGTCATTTAGAGATGTAATTTTCAACCCCCTACCCCTCAACCCCTAAGCCCTAGCAACACCAACTTTAAAATTTCAAATAGCAAAGTACCCCTTATGATACCTCATCTAATAGCTTTCTTTATGCTGAATACAACAAAAAAAAGTTTTTCAAAATCGGTTGATAAATAACGGCAATATTTAAGAAAATGTATTCAATTGAAAGTGCCAATATTCGAGCAGGCGTTGATACGATGTTAGCAATGTGTGGTAAAAACAATTGAAGTTTATGTTCTCAGTACGTCCTGTAAGCACTGCGACGGGTTTTGAGAAAATAAGAAAAAAAAATTTTTTTTCACAAAAAAAAATTTTTTTTTTATTAGAAAAAAAAATTTTTTTTTCATCCAAACTTAAAAATACTACATAAACGCATTAAAACGTACTGAGAACGATAAATTTCAATTATTTTTATCACTCGTTGCTACAACCGTATCAACGCCTGCTCGAATAATGGCAGTTTTATTTGAATACATTTTGGTAAATATCTCCGGTATTTTTCAACCGATTTTGAAAAGCTTTTTTTTGTTGTATTCAGCATAAAGAAAGCCATCAAATGAGGTATCATAAGGGGTACTTTGCTATTTAAAATTTTAAAGTTGGAGTTTCTAGGGTTTAGGGGTTGAGGGGTGGGGGGTTGAATATTACATCTCTAAATGACAATTTAAAAATAAAAATCGACGTGTCCGAGTATTTTTATGAAATATTTTTCTTAACGATTTTATAGAATTTATCCGTTACTTTTGGGAAGCACTGTATACAAAGTCTTTTACTTCAAACATTTAAAAAAAACTATTTTTTAAATGCAACACTCTGTACATTTTTATCTAGGTGGATGAAAATTATTATAAGCTTTTTTATAGAGTAAAGTAGATGAGAAAAATGTTACAGAGTTATAAGATTTTGTTTAAATATTTGTTCGTTTTGTGCATGGCATTTTCTGTTCTGGGACACATTTTCTAGTTAATTGATCAAAAATAATGCTCACAAACTCTTGGCTATCTCTATAGACAACGGTACTGCAGATTTCTACACAAACGGGTATATACCTACCTAACTAGAAAAAGTATTGTATAGGCGCACGATAGACATAGTATTTACATGGAGTTATATGAAAGAGCAATTTTTTGTGTGTCTGTAGAAGCGTTCTTCGTCGTCATAGTGCCCCATTTAGTAAAAGTTTTATGCTTTAACTTTTTAACGTACCAATATTGCAGAATGTACAGAACAACATGTTGGCATAGTACGTCCCGTGGGAGGATATACTATTTTAGTATACAAATTTAGCATTCTGTGAGCATTTTCATTAATGTAGTATCATGAAAAATCTTATAATAATCTTCATCCACCAAGACCAAAATATACAGGGTGTGGCAATTAAAAAACAAGTTTTTTAAAGTTTCGCAAAAGTTAAAAGACTGTATATAACAAAACAACCAGCAATTTTGCTACAAATATGTGGAATATGTGCAATATCCATCTTAAATGGGTTAGTCACTACATGCATCTAACGTTGTCCACTTTTTGGCAATTAACTCCTTCTAGCTGGAGAACGGTTGAAAATAGCCTGATATAATTTATATATCAATTTTATCGGCACTGGAATGGCTTTTCATATACTGGATGTTCTATTAAAAAAACATACGTTTAGTTCAACATTCTGTATGTGAATACCTTGTATAAACTAAAATAATTTTAAAATATGAACAAGGCATGTACCAATTGTCTAGCGAAAACAGAATCTTAATATGTCGCCTGAGTGACAGGACAGGATGTATACAGTGTGTTCCAAAACGTCCGGGCGATATTTCAAGGATGAATTCCAGAACTTATTTAGAGTCGAAAAGTCCATATCAATATATGTCCTAAACGTAACCGTTAACAAGTTATTGTTTATTTCATAATTTATGTGCCTAAAATTTTAGTTCAACGGATTTCTGAAATACTGATCTGTTTGCCATGATCACGTCTTTTGTTTGGTAACATTTCAAAATCGTTTTTAACAGATTATTGTTTGTAACTTGTCAGCTTATTACTGTGATACTGAAGTTATTGGCTTCTCTATATTATTATTCCCAACGTAATTCACAAGTGATTCACAATGCCAATGTTATTTTCAAATGAAGAATATGCAGATATTCATTATGGTTGCGGTATGTGTGAGGGAAATGTTTTAGCAGCACAAAAAGAATATCGTAGAAGATATCCCCATAGAAGAAGGGCTGGGATAGCTCAGTGGTAGAGAGTCAATCTTTGGATGTAATAGTACAAACGCTCGCACTACAGGAGTAACAAGATCATATACACAAAAAATTCACCACACATCACCAGGTTAAGCATGGTTACGCACCAACACGGTAGCCCGCAGAGTCGGGCCTTAGCGATGGGCCTCTAAGACCTGTGAAAGCTTCATAATAAATAAATCCCCATAGAAGACTGCCTATGCGTACAATTTTCTTTAATTCACATCCTCAGCTGAAGGAACATGGCGCTTCCAATCCAAGACATGCAGTCGGCCAAAGAATTGTCCGTAGACCCATAAACGATGATGAACAAGTTCCTGATTTATTACAAGAAGATATCTCTTCTGCTTCCGTCTTGAAGTACGCGTACTGGAATATGTAGAGACCAGGATAGGAGAATAACAAGAGGTAGCGAGCACCTCTTGTTATTCTCCTATCTCCATATCATCATCAAAGAGTTCAAGTTCTAGGTAATGATTTTGAAACTCGTTTAAAATTTTGTAATTGGATACAAAATAATCAAATCCTACCGTATATTTTATGGACCGATAAAGCTTCTTTCACACGAAATGGTACGAGTAATTATCATAATTTTCATGAATGGGCTGCAGAAAATCCTCATTTAAGAAGACGCTTGTATTTTCAACATAGATTTAGTGTTAATATGGTAGCTGGTATTCTTAGTGATCGTCTGATTGGACAATTTGAACTGCCACACCGTTTGAATGGTGCGAATTACAAATTTCTAGAAAACTCTTTAACCTTAGTACTGGAAAATGTGCCATTAAATATTAGACGTGCATTGTGGTATCAACACGATGGGGCACCAGCACATCAGTGTCTTCGTGTTAGAGCTTGGTTTAACGGACATTTTCCGGGAAGATGGATTGGAGTAGGAGGACCCGTAGTATGGCTACCGCGTTCGCCGGACCTGACTCCATCAGATTTTTATCTATGGGGTCACATGAAACAGATTGTTTATGCAAGTGCACACAGTAGAAGAATTATGCCAAAGAATGTAGCAGGCTGCCGATATTACTAGGAATAATCCAGAAACCATACTAAGAACGCAGCGGTCTCTTCTGCGATGTGCGGGTTTGTTTATCGAACACAACGGAGATAATTTTGAACATTTTTTGCAAATAAAATAATAAAAATGTATTAAAAAAAGATATATTTCAGAAAATTCGTTAAACTAAAATTTTAGCCACATAAATTATGAAAATAAACAATAATTCGTTAATGGTTACGTTTAGAACATATGTTTATATGGACTTGTCGACTCTAAATAAGTTCTGGAATTCATCTTCGAAATATTGTATAGTATGAGCAAAAAGTAAATTCATGAGGAGCCCCTATGGAATTTTGAAGTCATGTATATTCCAATAGTACAAAATAACAAAACTCACTAAATAAAAACATGTTAGTTTGTTGTTTAGTTTATTATTAAATAAAATAAAGATTTATAAATTAACAAGTAACAATCTACAACTGCATTACTCAATACATTTAGGAGATTGTTGAAAATGCTTGTTCCTAATAATTATAAAGTGTCACAAAACTGTTAGACTGTCACTGTCAGTTTGTTGTTTTGTGGTGTTATAATACACATGACTTCAAAATTCCTCAGGCACTTCTAAGGAATTTACTTTTTGCTCATACTATATATACAGTATATGATTTAAACCGCCGAGAGGAACAGCAAACATTAAACTTCATTTACTTAAATTAGAGAGTTTTAAAATGTATGTAAATAGCAGACAATAAAAGAGGATTCAAAGAAACAATTGCAATTACTGAAAGGTCATTGTTATCCATGGTAAATCTATTTTCGTATTGTTTATAAGCAATATTATATCTTCAAAATTGTTTCTGGCATGTATATGACGATGCACTGATGATTTACTTACATGGAATACAAAAAGCTTTATTATTTCTTAAGGACGCTGTTTTTGATGATCAATGCTTTCCTCAATATTTGAAGGTTCAGTTCACTTGTTAGAAGAAAAATACCTGATTTTAAAAGCTGATTGCAACCTTAACTGCATAATGTTTTTTTATGCAAAAACAATAGTATATACTTCCGATTCTGATTTATATCGCCACAATTATTGCTGCTACTTAAGTAAAAACTAATCATTGATGCTTGATTCAAAAAGAAGGAACTATGGGAGCGTATTTTACAAACTTTACAAAAGAAGAAAATAAAATTATAATGTTGTATACCACTTTGGAGTTGGTACTAGTGATAGCCTTTATTAACGTCAGTTAAATATCAAACGCAACAATACAATGATTTAGTAAAAATTAAATCAAATTTGGTATGATGAAAATGGGAAAATAAGATCTACGCTTAGAAAAATAAATGGGAAAATGGTTTCCACGAGTTATGTTTTGCATATTAACACAAGTCGTATTGTCAAATGGTTTTTGAGATCTTTTGATTAAAAATCAGGTATGAACAAGCTCTTCCATTGATTAACTGGCTAATAAATCCGCATATGTTTATGCAATTCTTCACTGCTTCTGGATATCGAAATGAAGTTAAAAAAGAAATTAAACAAATAATACTTAAATCAAACGTATAACAATAATAAACATCAAATTTCACATACACCAACGACTATAATTGACACTTAATAACAGTGACAGCTGTCAAACTTCAACTACCGGCAACAAAAGTTAAACTTGCCGCAGTTGGTAGCCAAGTTTAGACGGAGGATTTTCCATGATCCAAAAGTTATACATATAAGACATGGGTTTCGATGACATTTAAAAACATTGCCAGTGAAAATAGCTGCAAAACCTGTAACTTGTATCACAATATACGATTCCAGACACTGGAAATGTAAGGGTTGGTGCTGGAAAACGATTGCGAATCCAGAATAGTAAGCCATTCAAAAATCGAATTCCCATTCTACGTAGAATCTCTAATTGTCTACTGATTTTAGAATCGCTTTCGTTTTTAAAATAAAATCCGATGCGCATTCCTATTTTATAATCCAAATATTCGATTCTAAGAATCAAAAATAATCGAATCCCTTTTCCCTGATTTTTACCATACTTTCAATAATAATTTTTTTCCGACATAACATGTGTAACTTCTGATTTTTAAGTGGAAAAACTATAATTTATTTACTACCAAAGTAAAATTTTAAATGATGCATACCATGCATATTTTACGGCAAACAACGGTAAAGATTAAGAAACGCATGTAAAGGCTTTATTCGTATTTATTGTGCACTAATAACAAATATAGAGACAACCGAAAATTATACATAAAATGTAAATCGACCTTCTAAAATTCATAGAAAAGAAGGATTTCTTTTACATTAGTCATCAACAATATTTACTTTAAATTAAATTAAATCGATAATAAATATAAACTTTATAGTGGACAAATTAAATTTTTGGTTGTGTTCATCATTTTCGTTTTCGTATATCTTATATATTAAAATTCTTTAACAACCAAGTTTACAAAGACAACATTCCAACTGTATTATAACCACTCGAGAATACCTTTCATAACTTGTATAATATTCTAGACAAGTACCTTGGAGATATCTAGCGGTATATTAATAATATAATTTTATGGTTTCTGTATTTATTAGTTATCATCAGCTGTGGCTGTTTCCACCGAGGAACTTATCTGCAGAATACAAATACAATCTAATTTACGCATTTTTATTGAATTTCTCCCTTTAATGAAATATGTGAATACCTAATTCTGAGAGCAGTTTTATTTTATTTGAACTCTGCTTTTCTTATTTATAAAAGCTAATAAGTAAATATGGATTGTTCTGATCCTTACAAGTCTCTTACTTATCTTAAAATTCTATTTATTTGCTAAGCGAATTGATGCGGTAGTCAAACGTATTGCCACAGAAGTTTAAATTCTGGCTGCTTAATTGATTAATTCGATTAATTGTAACTATTCTTTAACCCAACATCGAACAGTTTTCAAATACTTGTTATGTATCTGTATTACAACCAACAATGTTTATAAATTAAAAAACCACAACGTCTTAAAAACGGAAAGAAACTATTCAAGATTCCAAAAATCGGATTTCGAATCTTGATTCTAGAACCGGCAAGCGATGCTAAGAATCGGATTTGATTGTTATGGAATCGATTTAATAACGAATCGAGAATCGGTTTTTAAAAATTCCGATTCTTGATAGCACTAGTCAGGGCACTTTAGGTGTATTTTTGTTAATTTAATGACACCAGAGAGTACCTTCAGTAAAATATTACATGGAAATGTATATTGCGAGTTTTCTTTATAGCGGTCGCCGTCTCTCGCTTCCTATTTTACATCTTTCTCTATCTCTCCATTCTTCAGCGTCTAACCCTCTCGTTTCCATTGCCTGCTCTACACCCGTTATCCGCTTTCTTCTGGGTCTACCTCGGTTTCGCCTTTCGGAGGAGGATGATGATGATTATTTATTTTATTATTTAAAAACAGAGATTTAAAGATTAAAAATTATATTTGCCAGACTTCATTTATATGGAGTAGCACAATATGTATATTAGTTATAGAATTTACAACTAACGTAATTTTAGTTGATGTAACTTTAGTAATTGCTGTATTTTGTTTTAGGTGGCGAGTGATGCGGCTTTTCACGATTTTAGCAATAATGACAAAAGTAAGTATATATCATCATATACATATTACTTCTATACTACAGTTTAATTCCATTCTTCCTTTAGAAGTTTTCATAAATGTTGTTTTGGGTCGACCAAAGTACAAGTCTCTTTATCAAATCAAAGCAGTTTCTGTGGTGTAAAACTGCAAAAATAAAACTCTATGCAAGTACATTGCAAAATAGAGAGTAGAGTAGAGCCTGGTATCAGAGTTTTCAAGTCGCACTAGCGCCTCTGAATTAATGACTACTACTGTAGTGGTAGCCGAGACCGGCAGCTTATATGTGCCCTCCGGAACACGACCGGTCGCTTTTGTTGTGTCACTAAACGGACCACACATTCTAGTAGTGGGCGAACCTGCGGTGCTTAACTTTGGTGGCCCATAAAACTGTGATACTTCCCGAAATAACCAAACCAACATAAACTTTGCATTTTTAAATACTGAGCTGTTTATTTCAAAAGTTCTAACAAGTTATGTGTAGAAATTGGCGATGCAGTGCATTAAAAACAAAAAATGTTCAGCTGTTATAAGTTAAAGTTTCCATATGGGGATATTTAAAAATATGCTAAGAATATTGTTGAATTAAAAAAATAAATATCTCTCTCAGAAATTTTCCATAGAAAACAGGTTTCCAAAACTATTTCTCTGCAAAAATAATAAACATGCTACAAGAACAAATTTTTATCAATATTTATAACCACAAATTGAACACTGCATTTCTTTGGAAATTTCAACTTTAATGGCCTTAAACCAATATGTCAGGGCCATAGACTCCTACGCTAATGGTCTGTGGTTGAGTCTTCAGTACCAGATCATCGGATTTGTAACGTTCGTTCTCCAGTTCACCCGCCAGGGGTCCCCAGCACGGGGTAAAATTACGGCCGATGAGTCAGTCGTACGATGCTGACATTTTTCTCCAATTAATTATAATGTTATATATTTCATTAAAAATTTAAACCGAGAAGATAATTGAGGGGTTTCGTGCAGGAACAGCACAAACATCATTTTCACCAAAGACGTAACTATGTACAACTTTAGCATGTCTGCGTTGTTTGGGTCAAAAACCGTACAGAAACTCACGAATTTAACTGAAATATAACAATTTTTATGATCTAGTACTCGAATACTTTTGGTGCAAAAACAGTACAGTTTCCTGCGTTTTCTGTAAATTGTGAATTTGAAATCGCTCAATTACACCATAGCGCGTCTCACAGTGAGAGTGTAGTACAGGCTCTTATGGACTATGCAAACCTTATGAGAGTTGATCGTAAAACGTTACTAAAAGTAAGCACCTGAACATCAGTGTAAGTTTGCTTAAATGAAGCAGATCCAGGCATTCTCAACAGTTATAGCAATTACGAAAGTGTAAAATCGCAACTTTAGAAAGATACGTTACATTCCCTTTGAAGAAGTGCCTTAGAAGGTTTTAATTATAACTGCCTAGTTCTACCTCTTTTATACCCATTTCGTTTTCATAACCGATATCTATACTTAATGAATGATTCATAACTTTGTATTACTAATGGCTTTACTTGTCTTACATTCCGTATTCAATAGCACTGCAAATCAGTAACTACATTGGTTGCCAAAAATATGCGTAAGGGAATAGTAGAAATTGATTTAATTTAGTTTTACTTTTTACGCTATAATGGCGGAAATTGTAAAACGTAAACCAGGACAGACTCTTCTAGTTTCCGAAAAAACAGATCTCGATAAACGTTGTAAATTACCATTTAAATCAAGGCTTCAAATCTTTTTGATCGAAATACTGTAGATATTCGAAAACGTGGCGGCAACTGATTTAACTCCATTAAGCCTACGGTTTGTTTCTGTACTAAGTAGTTAAATTTAATATGTAATACAATAGCACTACTGCGCAACAACTATTAATTTTCTTGTGTTTGCATGAGTGATACTTATTTGGTTGTTTGAGAAGCGCTGACAAAGGATGTCCAGCTAACTCTTAAATAGTAGTTATCACCCATAAGCGGTTTGTACAACAAAAGCCGGATTACTTTATGATTGACAGTTGCTCGGTATCTGCAAAGCAATTTTTTAAGTAGAAGTTTGGCAACGCTGATGTCAGTATGAGCCTGTACTACACTCTCACCATGATACGCCCTATAGATACTTCTAATATAAGATTTTCTCTTTCCTTTTTTATTCCTGCCTTTTATTTTAATGTTTTGAATAATATTTTGCGGCCTGCAGGCGCTGCGTCGACTAATCCACACTAATTACATGTTTTCCCATGTAAACTGTAAATCCTTACTAAACAGCCTCTTCCAGGAGACCTTATATTTGTATAAGCATTTTCTTGTTTTACCCGCAGGTGTTACTTTGCCTGATTGTTTTTATTCATCTGTTAATCACTCTATTTCTCTCTAACAAATTATTGATTTTAAACACTGGGATCACTAAAAGGGCTGTACAATGCACCGAGAAGAAGATCTACCTCAGCACTAAAAAGATTAAAAACTATTTCGAAGTATAATATCAGATGAAAGGCTAACTAGTATGGCGCTTTTGCATTAGAACAAGAAATAAATAATATCGATATTTTGAAGATAATTAAAGAGTTTGTTCGAGAAAAATCAAGAACGAAGTTTATTTAATTTTTTAATTCCAAATGGAAGGTACAGAGTTTAACGTATTTGTTTCTCTATTTATCATATTTTAATTTGCCGCAATATTATATTTAAAAATCAATTATTGTCCCTAAGGCCGAAGGCATTGACCGACAAACGTCAGGCATACTGGCATTAATATATACCAAGTTGCAGGTGCCTATCTTCTTGTTCTTAAAAGTTATATATTTAATATTACTGTGGTGCTGGTAATTTTGTTGAAATGGAAAAATTTAAGGCAAAGCAAGGGCTGTAATAAAATACCTTTTTAAGAAGGGTTTATCACCGCAGGTAATTTATAATGACATGTCCGAAGTGTTGGATGATTGTACCCCGTCATATCAAGTAATTAAGGATTTCAAATTAGGAAGGAAGTCGTGTAACATGCACCAGGTACTTGACGACTAAAAACTGTCACTCAAGAAAATATTGACTTGTCCATGATATGGTAATAAGTGATCGGAGAATGACGGTCAAATATATTGCGAGACATGAGGCTATTACGTAGGAAGCGTTGAGAAAATTGTGCACAGGGAGTTGCGTCTGAAAATAGTCTGCGCACCTAATCAGAAGCGGGCCAGGTTTCTCACTGCTGCGAACAATTTGAGATTAATTGACACGGTTTTGGATGGATTTTTCGAAAGATTTGTAACTACCGATGAATACCTGAGCTCACTTTGATCCAGAGTCGAATCGGCAGAGTATGGAATGACGACATCGTGATTCCCCGCCCACACGAAAGTTCCGTGTGACATCATCAGCCGGAAAGATAAAGTGTTTTGGGATTCCGAGAAAGTTCTTCTTATTGATTATCTACCATGTGGTCACACAATAATAGGAAACTATTACGCAAAACTCATACCACAAGTTCGTGAAGTTATAAAGCAAACAAGGCGTGGAAAATTGAAACGCAGCGTTCTGTTCTACCAAGACAACGCTCCCGCTCACAAGAGCTATGTTTCTATGGCTGCTATCCACAATACTAGACTTGAAATTTTAGAACAACCCCAAAATTTGTCAGATCTGGCCCCCAGGGGCGTTCACCTGTCCCCAATTTAAAGAAACGGCTCATTTTTCGGACGATGAAGAGGTGATGACTGCTGTGAATGAGTAGTTTGTAGTGCAGGACAAAGAATTTTTTTTCTAAAGGCATTCAAGCTCTGCATCGTCGTTATACTAAGTGTGTAAACCTTTTAGGGGATTATGTTAAGAAATAAAGTTTCAAATGTATAAGTCATTTGCTTCTACATCTGGGACAATAAATGATGAACCAGAAGAAGAAGAAGAAGAATGTTTTGAATTAAAAATAGGTATTTAATTAAATTTTGTCCATTTTTAAATAGTGCCTTTGACTATTTTGTTTGTAACACATAAGCACTTTTGAAGGGCCCCGTAAATTTTACCGCCAGGGGCCCCTAACCGAAATAATCCGTGTCGGTTTTTCTCCCTCGCAAAGTGATGGCAAACCAGCGAGCCTTACTGCTTAGTAAAATCTTCTGTAGATGATAAAATGTTTATACTTCCTATACTTCGGAGCTCACGTTTAGCTGAAAGTTTTCTATGTCTGTGTTATTTTAAAACGCGCTATACAGACGTAGAGAGACCTACAAATTTTAATGAAATTTAAGATGTAGAAAAAGGTCGCAAAAATAAATCGATGCAGTATGGCCCAATATTTTATAGTCTTAATATTTTACTATGCCATATAACTTCCACAGCCACGTTTATTAGTATATTACAATAATATTCCTATGAAAATTATTTAACAAATAGACATATTAGCCAGTTAAAGTGTTCTCTTCGGGCTTAGACCGCGTCGTCATGAAAATTTGCACTTTGATATTGCTACCTGCAACGGTTAGCAAAACGTCAGCACCAGTCAGTCCTACGACGACGCTGTCTAAGCCCAAACAGATGACTTCATTAAACACAAATCCCACAAGCTTGAAACATTACATATTAGCCGGTTAATCATTTTATACATTAAAATGCTAGACCTAAGCCTTTTAAGAACATCTACAGTCAGAAACGGAAGTTACACATGTCGCGATACAAAACCAATTTGCTACTGAAGTACAAAGCACCAAAATTAAGACTTTCATCATTTTTTAAAATTGTCTTATTTTACCACGTCTTCCACTTCTACACGTTTGCCGCAAATCATGATTCCAGAGCAGAAGTTAGTTTAACCTTCAAATGTTTTTAAAAAATATTATATACTATTGTGATTTGATGGAAGGCTAGAATGATGATACCTATATACTACCTTAAATACACGAAGATTATTTTGTAAATGTCAGTAAAATTGTTAACATATTCTTTTTTATTTTTAACTTTTCCAGTTGTTAGAAGCGCAGCCAACCGAAGATACGACAGAAGTTGAATACAGTGTGAGCAGTAGTACGAGCATAGGAATTGGACCTAGTAAGACAGAAAGTAGTTCAATTACAGAAGCAGCAGCCCTGGTTGATCATACGGCGGCACCAACAAATCACACGAGGGAGGCACTCTCACATTCGGCCAGTGAGCACGACTCGGTAAGAGTTCTTTCTTAATGACATTTAAAGTGTTGCTTTGGTTAAATAACACGGTTTATTTACATACCATGTTTTATGTATGTCGTTTTCAAAATTTATTATTAACATTTCTAAAAGTTTATAATGAATTACGTAAAAATATATAACGAAATGTACAGTTCTCATTCCATAGAAACATTCTCTCTTATCTTCCATTAAAATGTTGCCTTAATAATTCAATTTACATTAATATTTGACATTCGGTAACTTTAGTTATAGACTATGGTCATTTAAATTTGAAATATGAAGGATTATGAGAAACTAAATTAATGTCTTATTACTATAACACAATGCGCTTGATTTACAAGACGAGCGAAGTCTTTTATTCGGTCTGGGCATTTTTGATGTTCAAGTGACGCCCGCATAGCACATATAAATCGAAGAGCCAATCAGCGACGTTATTCAAACACGGTATAGTGATATCGTGTTTTTTTTTCTAACAGTTTTACAGTTTTACATGTTTATATTAAAGTTTACTGAACTATTTTTTGTTTCATACTATGATATTTTGTTTATTCCTTTCTTGTTAATATGCGTTTTAGCATGATTGGCCGTGTATCAATTATTTCTAATTCAATAGTTTTTCCTACTTATTTCGTTATATTTGTATTTGTTATTAACGTAACTGCTTATTTTCCTCAATCTTATTATTTGTAATTTTTACGTCTGTAATAGACTCTTTTTTAAACGAACTGTATTAACCACATTGTTTTATGAGTAACGCACATAACATTAACATTTAACATTCAGCAACTTTAACTATAGAGTTTGATCAAATACATTTTTATTGAGCCCACTGAAAGCCAAAATTAGTCTTTATAACATTTGATTGATTGATACTTGATTTACAAAACGGACGGAGTCTATTATTCCGCCTGGGCTTTTTTAAAGTTCAAGTGATACCCGCGTGGCTCCATCAAACTAGATCGCAATAGAGCGGGATTATTTAAACACGGTATAGTGACATCGTGCTTTGCGTTTGCTGATGTTGTCTAATATTGTAACATCTGACAATTTTTATAATTACATGAACTGTTGAATTATTAAATGTTATTTTAGGTAACTAACGCCCAATGGCAGAACGTTCTCTCCGAATCAATCAAATATCCCAATTTAAATAAGGGTTGGCTATGGAAAGCAGAACGTGTCTCTTTGCTTAGGCGTTACAGTTTATAACAGCTACTATCATTATTTGATAGTTATCAACTTGTATTTCAGTTGCTACAATTGTTACTTCAGTACAGAAATATTATTTACTCCTAAATGCATAAACATAACACCTGCAGTGATTTCGATCACACAATATATTTCTTAAAGTATTTCGCTCCACTAAAAATCAATGTTTGAATTTCTTGATAGATTATCTACAAGTTCTATTAAAATCGTTAAAATAAAGTTCCGCCGGCCGTCTTGCGGGGATATACCGATCACTACTGTGAAGTTTTTGTTTCATATCAATATATCAATATTCCCACCACAACCGGATGCATTTAAAAGTATGCACATTTCACGTACAATACCGTTGCTTTATGTTTAAACATGTTTTCAATCAATAATCAATAGAAATTCATAAACCATCTCATATTAGTGTTTCCAACTCTGTCACCTCCTCTTACCCTATCCTACAATATCTACTACCAAGTAAGAAGAACCGAAAACAACCCGTTGCTGTGAATCTATTCAAAAGCTTACTAAGCTGCATGTACTTGTAACATGTTCATATTTTAGAGAAAACTGTATATTATGTGTAACGGCCTTTTTTTAATATGTTCGTCCGACTTATCTTGTTAAGATTAAGTTTAAATACGAAACACAAACTTCAATGTAGTGATCGCTAGAACCCCCTTCAATCAGCTGATTCAGCTTTATATATTAATCATCTTGCAAGAATTTTTACAGAATCCATAAAGGTTTGTCAAGACATTCAAAAAAAGTATCTTACTCTATGCAAAAAAAATCTAGGAGACTTGTAAAAGTTCGAATTTAGATGTAAATATTTTGTGTTGTAGAACTGTACGTTGATAACTATTAGATGATATTAATTGGTATTGCTTGTGCTAAGACGCATGTTTTGTTTTCCGCGGCATTTTCCAGAGCACATTTGTTGCCTGCACTCGATTTAATTATGGCACTTAAGAAGAAGTACATTTTATATACTGTATGGCTTAAGTAAAGACATACGTTTTGTTTTTCACCGCCAATCATTTTAGAAAATTGTGATATACTGTATTGTCGCAATGGGACACAACGAACGCTTCATTTTTCACGATATACTCTTCCCAAAAATTATTAAAAAGAAATGTTCTGTGATCTTTAACAAACTGTGTAGGAACGTAGCGGGACCATTGAAACCAACTAAAAAAAATAGAAACATATATTTTCATTTACGTTAATTATTTAATGCAGGTCACTGTACAAATAGGAATAAACCGGAATGTATAATACATAGTTCCAAATCAATTACTTTTTATTCAAAAAACATTTAAATTTAAAATATTTTTACTATTACGGCAACCTCAATATCACAAATATCAGCGTTATTTCCGGTTGACTCGGCATTGTTTCTAACTTTTGCGTATTATTTGGTTACATTTCCGGATTTATGATCCATTACATATCCGCTGGTGAAGGTTTAAGTCGTCTTCCTTTTAATTTTCCATTTCTAAATCGAACATCAGAGATATATTGAGTAACGCTCTTGTTGCTTATGCAAATTTATTTATGCGTTAGCGTAATCAGATTCTCCTTTTGTCTTTAGCAACACGTAGTTTTAAAAACCATGTGTACGTAAAAGATCATATCTACTGAGCTGCGTTACACAACACATTTGGTAACACATTCTCTAAAAAACGGATAATAACCATAATCAAAAGTGTTTCGTATGTGGGACTGAATTTAATTTATATGCAACAAATATTGTATTTAATACTGATTTAAAGTAAAATAGCAATTTGTGTAAGCGTAGCCTTTAATTTTAAATACAGGAGTGATCTTACGTGGACTATTAATATACAGGGCGATTGTACAATAAACTCTAATTCTACAAAACAGGGTCATAATAATTATTGCAGCAGTAGAAATGCATTAAATTTTGTAGTTTGTTACCATTGATCTGGTTTAATTTCGTTTTGAAACATAAACCAGCAACTTATTCTTTGAAGAACCGTGCACTATTTTTTTGAATATCTTTTAAAGTCTTACATTTTTTTGATATTTGTCTTAAGAATATTGTTTTCCATATAAAAATACTTAAAAAAGGTATTCTTGTTGCAAGTCGATTAGTCCAACTGTTTCAAAGATAACCCAAATTGTATGAAGAATATTTTGTAAAAAATCGACAACAATGGCTATAGAAAATCGATAATAGACGGAATTATACATATAGCATAAAATGTATTAAGTCATCCGATTTAAAACTTCAGTAAAATTGTGCTCTATATTAATAGTATCCAACTGCTGTACTAATTAACCTGTGAGCTCTTTCAAAATAAGGTTTCATAATATTTGCAACATTTAGACCACATTTTTACTCAACCAGGATACTTCCCATTTCAATAAAAACAAGTGATTAGTAGAATTCTAATTACTTCAGCCCACCTCGTTATAATAAATTAATTCGAAACCATGTAAAAATTCAATGTAACTGCTATTCGAGGTCTTTTATTCTAGTTATGTACCGTTTTCGCTAATATAATATTTTATGCACATTCTATAATTAATGCGTGACGGATTATAGTTTTGCTTACTATATACTACTACTCTATAAGAGCAATAAAAACCCAAGTCAAAGATACTCTTGGAATTTTTAAACCTTGTCTTAGATTAATCTGTAATTATAGTGATGTACACATTATACATATTTTTGACTGTCAAACATTAATAATTGACAGTTTACATTTCAAATTTTATTAGGGTATTTATTTAATTATTTGATTACAGCTAAAGTGATTACAATTACATATTGCAATACAGTGAATTTAAAAAAGTTAACAGTGAAACATAAAATTTTCATATTAGAATCTAATTTTCATAACGCTACAAAGAATGAAAATGATGAAATGCAATATTCATTTGAAACCTGTTTCACCGAATTTTAACAGCGTTATCCGAATCAGGCTGCAAACTTCACTTATAACAATTTCATCAAACTGCGAAGATTATTATGAATAATTTTAGAGAAATTAGAACGGTTGAAAGAAAAAGGGGATCAGGTAGACTCATCGAAAGAACTGCAAAAGTTATTGATAATGTTAGGAATATCATGGAAGCAACTTCTTCTAAGCCGATTAGAAAACTAAGCCAAGAAATTGGTTTGTCATAACTCATAAGGTACTTTTCGGACAATTTAAAAAAAATATTTGCCCATGTTTCCATACAAAATTCAAATGGTTCATCAACTTTTACTGCCTGATTCCCAACGAAGAATAAATTATTGGCACGGGTTCTCAAACAACATAAATAATAATTTTATATTGGATCCTCCATGGTTCAGCGATGAAGCCTGGTTTCACCTCAATGCGTACCTTAACAGCCAAAATATGAGAATAAAAGCAACAGAAGATCGGTTTATGGGTCGCTCTTTCAAGAAGACGAATAGTTTACAAGTTTTTTGCAGGAAATAAAACTGCCCATTATTATCTTCAGAATATCTTAACTCCCTTTTTCAATAAACTTCATGATCATGAAATTAGAAATGGTTACTTCCAGCAGGACAATGCCACAGCACATACTGCTAATCGTGTCATACATGAATTTTATGATGATCGGTTAATTAGTAGACATTTGTTTCCACTAAGGTCACCCGATATTACAGTTCCAAGTTTATTTCTATTCCCTTATCTAGAAAACAATATTTTTAGTAATAGACCGCAAAGCCTATTACAAAATGCTACTTCACAAAAGTTAAATGAACATACTTCTGATACTCTGGCGAATGTTTGAAAATCTGAAAAGTGCATTTATGTTTAGAAAACAATGGTCAACATCTTCTGTAATCCTTTATTTACTTTATTCTGTAAATATGTATGCAACAATTTTATTTCACATAAACGTTTATTTACATAGCACATAACTGTATAACCTCACTACTTCGACTACAGGGAGCACACAAGAGACGCAACCTTCAATACAGCTAGCTAAAAGTATAGACAAACACTGGCAAAATAAATTATTAATTTTAAATTTCTATTAAATAATTACATAAATAAACTAATAAAATTTGAAATGTAAACTATCAATTATTAATGTCTAGCAGGTAAAAATATTTATATATCTTTATAATTATTACAGATTAATCTAAGACAAGACTTCAAAATTTGAAGGGTGTCTTTGACTTGGGCTTTTATTGGTCTCAGGGTACTGCTATTATATGCTATTACTATATACATACTCGGAATATAATAACAAAATTTCAATTTTTCACGTTATTGCAGTTAGTAGTATAGTTTTATCAAAAAAATTTGTAATACGCTTAGACCGTGAAAGACAAAACATGTGCCTTTACTTAATACCTACGTTTACTCCAATTATTTAATAGTTATCAAAGTATAATTCAGTTGCTACAATTATTTTAACTTGCAAACAGACAATATCTCATTCTTTCCCACTTGCTGAAAGTCAGCGTTTGAATTACTAAAAATCTTGATGGAATCTTTCCAAGTTATTTTAAGTTGTTTAAGAAATACAGCTATACAGACTACCTTAAAAAGATCTAGCTATCGCTGCATTGGAGTTTTTGCTTCATTAATCTCTTCATCAGTTTTTAGTCCTTATGCTGGTTTGTCGCAACAGCCCATTTTTCTCTAATTAAGCCCTTCCTTTTCGTTTCTTGGTAATTTCTGTTTCCTGTATCTTCAGTTATTTGCATCATAGCTATACTGTAAACTAGGTCTTCCTTTCGGGTTTCCTTTTACTTTTCCTTGTATGGTTGTTTTTAGTAACCCATGTCCTCGTAGTACATGTTCCATCATTTAGTCTCTTCTTGTTTTATATTTTCATATTTTCGTTTCTTCTCCTCTACTGCAAATACTCCTTCAATCGTTATTCTCGCCATTCAGCTGTTAGGGTCGACGATGGGGGTCTAATAAAAACTATTGAATTTTTAATTTAAATATGGTTGCAGCTCTTCTGCATTTCATTTATGCAGTTTCGGGGTAAACAAACAGCGGATTCGATCAGTCAGGTGACATGCAACAGATAATAAAACACAGACTTACTGATATGTCAATAAATGTCGGTTATTGTACTCACCGAGGGTCCTCCAGCCCCCGTCCCTGGATTGGGTCTCGAACACGATACGGATCTGCCGGTTAGCTGCTGTGGTCGCAGTCGCTCGTAATTCTACAGTAATTACGACAATTATGCTTATCTTCTGGTGCACCAATCCTCCAGAGGGATCCAGGCTATGGACCAAGTACATAACCAGTCTCTCTGTTATTCACAGGAGTCACGCGTAAAAGTCCGTCGATGCCATCCTGACATTAATTTTTCATTCATAATAATAATAATAGTAGTAGTTCGACTGACTATCTCCCGAATGATTGCTAGGGGAATATGATTAATCATGCCACACACACTATCTACTCATATAGCTACCCATATTCACTACGCTACTGTTTGAAACAACTACTTACATCGACACACCAATCTTGTGTAATAACAAGTCCTTTTATAGTTAAAAAAAGGACCCAATGCTTGTAAACTACATAGTAGATAATACGTAACAATTTGGGTAAACACATATAACACCACTTCATGGGATATAAACCATAACCTAGCCAGGGACGCCACTGCTTATATCATCTGACATTGCCATTGCAGACCATCTTTATATATAATCACATACGTGGTAACATTAAATTCGCACCTTGCCTCAGCTTCGGGGATATTCGCATAGCAATCAGTTAGTATGTTCGCAAACGCTATTAATTAGTTATTACGCCAAAGATATGCAATCTTACGCCTAGCTACAACCACTGCCCTACGTAGACTGCCGCCGCTGACGCCTCTCAACACCCCGCCACAAGGCCTTTCATTTCTAACTCTTATCATTCTTCCCAGCTGTTACAGCTAGCCAACAGAAGTTACGTATATTTTAACAAATATTTATCTGTTGAACGCACATTTAAGTAATAGTCACAGCAGGCAAAAACCATTGCCTAACAGCTGATTTTTAGAATCCTCCTATAGCACTATATCAAATGCTTCCAAATTTGTTTTGTCTATTTAGCTTCATATCTAAACAGTAATCAATCTTCAGAAAGGATCTGCGTTTAGAACCTGAAAATAGATAAATCATTACTTTATCTTTGCATTAAAGAATAAAGAGCGTTAAAAAAGCTATGATCAAGGCGCTGGTTGTCTATTTATTTTACATAAACCAATTGTTTTCTTATGCACACGCTCTGACTTTTCTTTGAGACACATAACCTCACTTTAATCTCTAAGGCATTTAGTTTTGATATATTTATTTTTACAAAATAATAAACCACTAGTAAATTGCAAATTTTATTTTATGATATACCTACTAAATGTACCCACCGTAAGTTCCAAGAAATAATTCACACAGTTTCTTGTACATAGAATAAATGACGTTTTTTAACGTTTGACAGTCAATAGCGTTAGGCTGATTATTAACTTATGACATACATACGTTAACGGGGATCGAAAGTAGGTACTCGCCAGTCGACTTGACCACAATGTTTGAACGCTCATTACTTCCAACACGTACCTAATTACAAATTATAATCCATTGGAACCTAAAATAGGGATTAAAAACAATTAAACATAGGTGATCATTTCTAACCTTCACTAAAAAGCTGCAAAAACTTTTAAATATTTTTCTTCGATTATAATGTGGGGAAAACAGATGTGATAAGTAACGTATTTTCATGCATCCAGCCGTCGGTTTACAGTTTACAGTTAGATTAAATGTTGTTATTTTGTTTTACTTACCGAATCCTAGAGGCCTTTCTACCATTTCGAGTGTAAGCCGGTTATTTGTAATGAAACAGAAACCCCAATGCAGCTATAACTACATTATTTTAATGCAGCTTGTAATTCACCATTTCTTAAACATTTTGGAAAATATTGTATAGAATCTATCCAAGTCTACCAAGAAATTCAAGCACTCACTTTCACCACGTGCGTAAGACTAACAAACTTATACTAAGATATGAATCCTATAATTTTGTTAATAATTCAGGAGTAAATATTTTGTATTCTATACTAAAAAATATCTTTAGCAACTGAACTACAGTTTGATAACTCATAGATAATTGTTATACAAATTGTATCAACTGCATGGTTTAAGTAAAGACACACGTTATTTTGTACAACCAATCCTTACTGAAGTTTTATTAATCAAATTAAAGATTGTTTTGAATTTTCAACCACATCTTTTGCTGATTTATTATTATTTTTACAATAATACATTTAGCTGTAATATTTAGCCGTTTTATGATTTATTAATATTATACCTATACTAATCACTAATTAGCTAACCGTTCGATTAAATAAATGTTATTCAACTGTATGTAAGTATAATTATCGAAAAATGTGTGTAGTAAAATGAAAGACTTTAAATGAAAACAAAATATAGCATAATTTCAAAATTTACAGGACATCTACGAGGTGTGTTCAATTGAAACCAATTTTTGCTTTATAAAAAATTTATTCGACAAATTAATTACACATAATTACCGTAACAATTAAGGCACGTATCCCATTGTTTTACTAACCGACGTATATATATAAGAAGTCTTCCACAGATATCTGTACTTGTGTGTCAGTTCAAAATGCCGACCGTTTAACGCCTTTTTCAGCGGTACAAAAATATGGAAATTGCAAAGCGATAAATCCGGGCTATAGGGTGGATGCTCTAAAATTCTCCATTTCTTTCGCTGAACATTTTCTTTTACCACATTGGCAACATAAGGCCTAACATTGTCATGCAGCAAAATGACCCCACGCGTAAGTTTTCGTCTTATTGCTTGATAAAGCTTGTTCAAAGTTTCATTGTACAGATTTGCATTGACATTTACTCAACGTTCGTTAAACTCTATCAACAAGAGTCCTTCATGGTCGAGAAAAATGTTAACACCAACTTGCCTGCAGAAGGTTGTGCTTTAAGCTTCTTCGGTGGTGGTGAACTTGAATGTTTCCACAGCATCGACGATAACTTACTGGATGGCGCGTGGTAATGGCAACAAGTTTCGTCACCGGCAACTATTGACAGAAGAAAGTCATCACCATTTTGCCTATAGTCTGTGAGGTGTTGCAGAGATAAGCCCATTCGCAAGAATTTTTGTTTATTAGACAAGAGACGAGAAATCCATTGCGAACAAACTTCGCTGTAACCCCGATTACGAACAACAGATCCTACACTCGCACCAACAATTTCTGAAATTTCTCTAATTGAAATTCGATTATTTACTCTAATAAGGCCTTCCACATATGGCATATTGTTTTCTGTTAATGCAATACACCGTGCACCTGGTTGCGGCTCATCCATAGTCCCCTCTTTTCCAGTCTTAAATTTTCGGCACCATTCCTTCACAGTTGCGTACGCAATACATGCATCTCCATACACTGCTTGCATTCGCTTATGAATCTGCAATGGCTGCACACCCTCAGAAATTGTAAGACCGCACGCTGATCAAACTTAGACGGATTTTCAACAGAAAACGCCATTTCAAAATCGAAGTTTTAAATATCAGAATCAAATTCAAACGCCAGAAATTTATTAATGTGTTGCTTACAAACACTACTAACATTAACAAACGTCATTTGAATTATTGCATTTGTTTTCAAGGCTAAGTTGATCAAAGATGGGTTTCAGTTGAAGAAGCCTCGTAATTAAATCAGTTTAATTTTAATAAGGGACTTTTTCTATACATGAACTACAATGTAAAACAAATCTGAAGAAATTCTATATCAGTCAGATAGTTATAGGCTAAAATAAGTTGAAATGAATTCATCTTTTATGTTTCCAAAAATAGACCTGCGAGAATTTAAATATGCATTGATTGAAAGAAACGTTATTTTAATGTCTATTCTATCTTCTAAAATACACACTTACCTACTAAAATAGCTTGAAATTGGTTAGCATACATAACTAAATACCTAATTTCCCTAAAATTGATGTTCCCCAGTGACACAAAAACAAAGCGGACAGAACAGTACAAGTTATTAAAGAAATAGACCTGAACATCATTTACATAAGATGCATGTGCGTTACACGAGCAGACTATGTAAGAGTAAAATGATGACTCCGCCAATGAGATGTGAGGCAGATTCAGTCGAGTATGAGATGGTTTTCCTGTGTTTTACAATCGCCTAGACCTAGAATTTGGTTTGGCGTTAACAATATCATTTTTACCGCAGAACATTGCAAGGTTGTTTTGCAATTTTCACGCATTTGATGCATGTCGCAAATAGAACATGAAACATTTTTATTTTGCGCTGATTAATTTAGTCATAGATCTCTAAACTGAACCTCTTCAATGTTTTTGAATCACGTTTATCAATTAATAATCTTATAATTTTTATTTCTCATGTCTATTATAAGAACATAAAAAAATATTCAATACAAAAAATGTACTCATTGTTTTAAACGAACGAACAATTATGTTAGGTAAAATAAAGCAAGAATCTCCTGGCCAATTAAAAATAGGGTTAGGAGTGAGTGTTTGGCTCTTCTCGCCTTGTCTTACTTATCGTTCAATGCACAAAAGCCAAAATAAGAGGATTAAACATAAGTGAAATTCTAAAGATATTTGACATATGCATGACATTTATTGGACTAGACATGTGTCCCTAAATTACACTCCTGCACTTTTCAGTTGTTACAGATCGTCTACCGTGTAACAACGAAATACTATTTTTCTACAGCTGTCAAAAAAACGTGACATTTATGTATCGCTATCAAGTTGCAAAGTTTGTCATTTTTGATTAATGAAAAAAAAATATTTTTTCACAGTGAAAAAATATTTTTTTTTCACTATGAACACGAAATTAGATTGTTACCATCGTAACCATATGAACTCAGCGGTAACTTGAAATATCAGAGAATTTTTTGGAAATAATCGAGAAAATAATTATTACTGTTACTTTCTTATTTTTTTGACTGCTGTAGAAAAAAAGTTGTTTGTATTTCGTGCACAATTCGTGTTTTAATCATATATCTAATATTTATTAGATATATGGTTTTAATGGCGCTTTCGAATGAGTTTTGAGTCTCGACCTAACGGTCTCGACTAAAACTAACATTCTCATGCGCCATTAAAAAAACACTCATTTTGCGCACTTAATACAAAAATAACTATTTAAAAATTCAAAAATAAAACGACTACTAAATAAAATAAATTGCGTATGGGAAATGATTGCGGGGATATCCGAATACACGGTTCCGCATTGGTGCATTGAACAATACGTGGGAGAGAGTAAGAAGAATTGACGATGTGCAAGAAAAAGGAACTTCTAACCACATTTCCTGAAGTGTCTGTACACCAATTTACCTCCCAGGGTGGTCGGTTTGATGCCATGAGTAAAAATTAAACAATATATTTTTTCTGTTCACAACCCTCTTTGAAATATCTGCAGCGAACACTACTTCTACATTAACATAAAATTGTAAGCAACTGCATAATGTCTGGCCAACGTCAACTAAGAACGTGTATTCAAGGAAACCCGCTGATTTTATAAACATAATACGTATATATTTTTTAAATCGGTAACTTACAGAAAAAAAGCTTTTTATCATCATCATCATCATCATCATCATCTGACATGGAGCCGACTCAAAGGTCAATCCTGGATACGCCAGGCCCACCCGATGCCAGTAGGTGGGTAGGAATTTACGGGATAGGGTGGGATCGGGTGGGGCATTGCACAACGTTAGCATCTCTGCAATGCATACCGCAAGACACCGCTGCTGCAACACCAGGTAGTTAGTAAGCTACGCATCAATGGGTGTTGAGTACGTAGCCGAGACCATTATTCCATTATGCGTTTGAGCCTAATAAACTTTGGTTTCAAAGTTTCACATCGTTCTTATGTCATATCATTCTATTGTTCTAAGGTTACTATTTGGACATCTCTTAGTTTCCTAATAACTAATACCCTACTCCTCCGATCTGCATGTCCTCTGCCCGCTTGGCTTACTCCGGCTGTAGAGGATGGTCGGCCGGTCCTCCTAGAATATGCGCCCATCGAATACATATCCGATTCCCACCACATAAACATCCAATACAAATCGTAGCAGCCTGTTTACATGCATGACCAATGAAAACATGGCTAAGTAAATAATCAATTTCTGTGAAGTTAGTCTGGGTTAAGAGAGATTAACGTGTCAAAGCGCGTCCCTCCCTTTTCCTAGTTTTCTATTAGACTACCAGTGCTACCAACTATTGCTAAAGACTACAAAGGACTACAATGGCTACTCCGGCCTGCGACACTTAGCTTTTAACTTCGTCCCCCTCAGTGTTGTTGTGGTCCGTTTCGATCGCTGTTCTTTCCCCTTGTTGATGTAGCACCTTGTAGAGTGGCAGTGGTTCTCCTTTCTTCCGTCCCCAGGTGGATACCCTCGCACTTTCACTCCACTGTTTGCCCCCCCAAAATTGTTTTGTTTTTAGTCTCACCAATCCCCCTCGCCCGGGGCGTTTTGCGAGCACTCCCGTTCCCACGCTGTCTTTATTAAAGCAAAACTAAGAAGAAACCCAATGAATAATACGCACGTCCGCACTCCATCGCGCCGCCCATGCAAGCCCGTTCCAAAGCTACTTGGACAGTACCTTAATTTTTTGTTATTTATTTAAAGAATGTGCAAAGGAAATAGTAAAATCAACTAACTGATAAATCCAAGTTGAGTTAGCCGACTTAAATAACTAGGAACTTCGAATTTATTTCCTAACTCACCCTGGCAGTTCCCTGATATTAATAGCTTTGTCAATTATGTGAATGGTGGATAAAGCAATTTATGACAACTTTACTAAACTGAATAATGAAATAATTAAGACCAGTCAAACAAACTAACACTTTGTTTTAAAGGAAAATAAAAGAATCCAAAATTTCCCCTAGGCCGACTACCTGCCTTCCGACGATTTATGACCTAAAACTATTTTTAGACGGGGTCCCGGTCCTTGTCTGGCCTGCCTGCACTTTGGTAACCTTAAGTGTGACTTAGAAAACACGACTGAACAACGAATATATGTATGTACAAGGTCCACTAAATAAACCTATTTGCAGTTATTCGAACTATTCAAATTGAATCTAGTTAGCCTTTTTTATAGCGCAAAGCTTTTTCGAACGCCTCCCCGCGATTATTCCAAATTAAACGCTAATTGCCTAAACGAAGCGGAGCTTCACTAAACGCGTGCACTACGGACGAGATCTGGAACCGAACTCCATTTACAGAAAAAAAGCTTTTTATCATTACAAAAATTGCCAGAATGGTTATTTAGTGACAAACTTCTACTTTTATTTCTCTCTAAAGCATACATATATTTGTAAAATATCTATCAGAGTATGAAAAAATCAATATCAGAAAATAATAACCCCCTTCCCCCAAACTATAAAATGAGAACAAAAATTTGACGTTTCGTTCTTGTCGGCCTATCCGTCTATCGGAAATAACTTCCTCGCGATATCTACGTACGTAGGTATTAATAACACTGTTTGGAGGAGCTTTGTCTTGTTGATACCAAAAATATATCTAGGCAAATTAATGTAGCATGTATTAGCGTATAATACAGCTAAAGTCTGAATTAGATGGAATAAAATGCCCTAAAATTCTATTTCCAAATATTCTATCCCTAACAACAATCTTTTCGAGATTGACCCCCTTCGGCTTCATATTTTGTCGGGACATAAATATTACCTGATTGTACAAGAATTTAGTTTTTGTCATAAGCATTGTCACGTCATAACTGAAAACTAGTGTAAACATACCATGCGCTTAAATAAAATAAATCAGAAAAGACTTCAATAGACACCCTAACATTGGAGTTACTGTCAATTCTTCATATTTTATTTTTTGATATTCTATGCTTCTATTATATTATTGTTCTTGTTCTTGGATATCTTCTGTTTTTCTGAACAATAAAATCCAGATTTACCAGGTCCTCAATTAATAGTGAAGATTATTCATAGCTGAAATTTAATAAAGGGTCCTCAAGAAGCATCAATTATTGTATCGATGGACTACATCAACCATCTAACCAATTTCTGGTATCACGGATAAATTTTATTATCCAATTAATATTCTAACATTGCATCAATTTTGAAATTTTGATTTAAGTTGTGGAAGTGCGTTTCATCTTCTTTTTCTTCCCGGTGAATCTGAAATGGAATGTATTAAACTTACTTACATGCAAGACGTGTTTCCCATGTTCATCAAAATACACTTGCCATAATGTTCATTACATTAGCATTAAAATTATTTGTATAATACTTGCTGCGTCCTTGTTTTTGATTATCGGTGATAAAGAGAGCTCTTTAATGGTAATTAGTAGTGCTAACTTCAAAGTCACTTATTTATTTTTAATCGTACAGTATATTGTTACAATTTGATTGAGATAGTTCCTGAAATATATTAGTTTTGAACGTGGCATAATTCTTCTACTGTGTGCACTTCAGTTACATAAACTATCTGTTTCATGTGAAACCGAAGATAAAAATCTAATGGAGTCAGGTCCGGCGAACGGGGTGGCCATACTACGGTTCCTGCTACTCCAATCCATCTTCCTGGAAAATGTGCGTTAAGCCAAGATCTAACGCGAAGACATTGATGTGCTGGTGCCCCATCGCGTTGATACCACATTGCACGTTTTGTATTTAATGGCACATCTTCCAGTACTAAGGGTAAAGAGTTTTCTAGAAAATATTTGTAATTCGCACCATTCAAACGGTGTGGCAGTTCAAATGGTTCAATCAGACGATCATTAAGAATACCAGCTATCATATTAATACTAAATTCATCAGACAATAAAATATGCGGTAGGTTTTGATTAGTTTGTACCCAATTATAAAATCTTAAACGAGCTTCAAATTCATTACCTAGCATTTGAACTCTTTGATGATATGGATGTAAGCAAGCACTTATTATTCTTCAAACCTGGTTTCTACATATTCCAGTACGTAATGCAATTCTTCGCACACTTAAAGACGGATCTTCTTGTAATAAATCAAGAACTTGTTAATCATCGTTTATGGGTCTACGGACAACTCCTTGGCCGACTGAATGTCTTGCATTGAAAGTGCCATGTTCCCTCAGCTGACGATGTGAATTAAAGAAAACTTTACGCTTAGGCAGTGTTCTATTGGGATATCTTCTACGATATTATAATATAATGAATATCTGCATATTCTTCAAATAATAATTATAATAATAATAAATTCTTGAAAATAACATTGGCATTGTGAATCCCTTGTGAATTACGATGGTAATAAGGATACAAAGAAGAATCCAATAACTTCAGTATCACAGTAATAAACTGATAAGTTACAAACAATAATTTGTTAAAAACGATGTTCAAATGTTACCAAACAAAATACGAGATCGTGGCAACTAGATCAGAATTTCAGAAATCCGTTGAACTAAAATTTTAGCCAAAAAGTATATGACGGCGAAGAAAATTAAACGCTCTACAAAACAGCAGTTACTATTAAAAATTGTTAGAATGCATCATGTCTTAAGTACCGATCGCATCGAAGAAAATTTAAGTATCCCACGGTTTTTGTTTGCAAATCTCCTATTTTACAAAATACTAATCTTGTTTCTTACTTCACGGCCACATGGTTTTTGGTTATTTGTTGTTACACTGTGCTATTCTTCTATAGGAAGTCCTAGTAGTTGTTGTTGCAGTAAAATAATAATAAAAAGAGTTTTGTATTAGCACTAAATCTGCTAGTAAATAATTGTACGTTCATTTTATTACTTCTAGAGTACTGCGGAAGTTTTATAATTAATTTCAATATTTTTTAAATTTCAAAGGTTTAAATCATGCAATAGTCATTTAGCCATAATGTGATTCGGTGAAGATAAATATTTAGAAAGATTGTACAAAATACAACTAGAAATTGTTGGTATTTGCAACTGCATCTTATTAATAAATGTATTCACTATGCTAAAATATAAATATATTGCAGGTTGTGTTCATCGACGACCCTTCCGGATATGTTCCTGTTCCAGCATTGCGGCAGCGAACCCTTCCTTCGGCTCCTGATGATTTAGATTGGCAGCTTCCAGTCGATTCATGGGATCGGGAGTACAGAAGATTCAGATGGAACAATACCAGAGTTCTAAGTAAGCCTCTGCCATGCATGAAGTCGAACACTTTCTTTAACTGTTTCAGTAACTATATTAAAATTCTGGGCCACGTAACTCATGCTCTTCCTTAAACGCTACATGGACACTAAATTAGGTTTTGAGGAAGGTTATAGAAATGAAACAGATGTTAAATTAGTAATTAGGATATGTTTTCTAATGACTACTAATCTATGTATTACCTATATTTTTTTCTAATATTGAACTCCGGACTACAATGCATGAACGTACAAGTAATTCATTTACACAAATATTTAAAAATTTGGATAATTATATAATTTTTAATTGACAATCAATACTTTTACAATTACATAAAAGTGTTGCGGATTTATGTCAATCCACTCGCACCAAAGTGGTAAGAGATGTTAAGAAAACAGATAAATAACTTTGTTAAAATTTAAAACAAACATATCAAGCATTTCTGCAGTATTGATGAATATTCAATACTGCAGTAGTTAATGACGAGAATTTCACGTAGAAATTATTGCATTGTAACTATTTAGAGCGAAACAAAAGACATGTCTGTTACTCATGCACCAAATCTTAAGGCTAAACGGGATAATAGTAGTATCTTTACTCATCATTATTTTCTACGACACCACAAGATGTATTTCACTTTGAATACTGTTTTCCTATATTATATTACAACCCCAAAATGACCAGAACACATGCTTCAGGGAGTTTTTGGGGATTGCGTATTTTATATTAGTTTGCACGTGAATTGGTGATTTCTTAATCTTTTAAAAAACCATAATAGATGTCTTCTAATCTCATACGAAGTTGGTTTAGAACAATACTTTAAAGTTTATTTTAAGAGAATACAAATATATAAAACATTTCGGCTGGGTTTTGTCATACTTTAAACAATCTTGGCTTATTTACAAGAGTATATTTGTGACTACCGCTTAAGGCTGCACAAAATGCACAAAAATTGTGTTAGCAATAGAACTAATTCCGACCTTACTATCGTTTTAATATAAAAAAAAAACCATCCGAATTATTTGCTTTACGTTTTCAACATAGTAAACTTCCACATGTGGTAGACGTACCCTCTAACGTACCCAAACTGTACCCAAGTGCGGGAAAATTTTAAAATAAAATATGTTCTAAGCAAAAGCAAAGTATCTATCTAAAGCTAAAATTCAATAAACAAACGTTAAAGTGAAAACATTCAAAAAGTCAAAAGGATTTCAATTTTGAAACAAATTAATCTATTTGAGTTAAGTCACCTTTTATCATTACACTCTCATAACTCTAAATTGGCTTTTGCAAAGCCATACAAAAATCCTATTCAAATTTTGTTGGTGGTTCCAGATATTTTCAGAAGTTTAATATTTCATTAAATGTTTAATACATCTGTACTAGGACAACACGACTGCAATACGAAATCCCACAATTTATTAACCAAACAAACACAACAATTATAACAGTAGGAATAAATAATTTAATGCCAAATAGAAATGGAATGCGAAGGACAAGTGGCGTTGGTCATGACCGGATGCCAAATGAGATAATTTCCCTTGCTGCAATCCGCAGTTGGCGCAAGAAGGGTTTTATTTTCTCGATCGACTTACGGTATCAAAATAAAGCAGCAGGCACTAAAATTAAAATTTTCCAAAATTAAAGGCACCAGTAATGAATTTCGCAAATAACAAAAAATCAGGCTTTCCTACCCATACTATTTTAGTACAGTTAATTTCTTATTCTAGCAAAATATTTGGAAAATATTAATAATATCGGGTTGGTAACGTTTGTGCCCACTGAAATTCTATATGAGAGCCTTATGTTTTGTAAAAAAAATTGTTACGAAAAACACACATGTATGTCTACCTCCGCTTCCGGCGCCAGATATTTTACGAAAAATAAATGCGTTCCATAAAGTGACAAACAATGCTTAAAAGATGCAGTTTGCAAAAACTTTTTATATTATTTGAATTACCTTTTCTAATATTAAAGGAGTTGACATGTGGAACAAATTTAAGTAAAATCTTAAGAAACATGTAAGGACCATAGTCTATAGCAATAACGGTGAGGATACATTTATCTAGCCCTTGCGAGACAATGATAAACCAGCAACACTTTTAAGATACTTGTAATCCCCATTTTATTATTATACAGGGTGTCTCAAAATTGCCTTAAAAGCTTCAGGGGAAACTTTTTCTACAACCGATATAGACCTCAAAATTGCAAACAGGAACTTCCTATCGCGCTTAGTTTCCTCATAAGAGCCAGTTAAAGAATCTGAAACTTGGCAACACTGTTGAAGCTACTTAAAAAAAACTAAATTAGTAGGCCAATAGTTGAAAAGTTTAAAGAAAAATTGGGATACAGTGCTTTGTAAAAAAATAACCTATTTCACAGAACATGTTCAAAATTTCTGCCACCAACTTCACAGCATTTGACTGCCTGTTGGACACGTTGGAGCATTGCTTCATTAACGGTTGCTGCTGCTCCACGAGTACGAAGTATTAGTTCTTCTTCATTTTCAATTGGCGTCACATACACCATGTTTTTCAAATGACCCCACAAGAAGAAATCCAGTGGTGTTAAATTTGGGCTTCTTGGAGGCCAGACCACTGTACTTCCGCGGCCGATCCATTTTCTTGGATAAAATTCCCTAAGCCAGTTTCTCGTTCTAGCCGCATAATGGGATGGTGCCCCGTCTAACTGCATCCACATATCGCGGCGAACCAATAAAGGGCGATCTTCTAACAATGTTGGGAGTTCGTCGTCTAGAAAATTCAAGTAATTGTTAGCATTCAATCGCTGAGGTAGCACAAAAGGACCTACCAATTTGTTATCTACGATTCCTGCCCATACAATGACCGAAAACCTTGCTTGATAATTCTCTTCATGCGTGGCGTGGGGATTTTCATGAGCCCAAATATGTTGATTGTGCAAGTTAAAAATGCCATTTCGTGTAAAAGTAACTTCATCTGCCCATAAAACATTATTTACAAATCTTGGGTTTCTTCTATGTTGTTGTAACAACCAGTTGCAGCATCCGCCATTCCTTCTTATTGTGGACGGTATTAAATACCTCTTCTGCATTGCTGTTTAAATTTGGTTGTCCCATTTCATTCTAGGCCTTCCTCTTTCTTTCTTCTGTTTGGTCTCCATTTTCAGCATTTTAGAGGTAATCTATATTCTTCCATCCTTCGCATGTGGCTGTACCATAGCAATTTCCTGTTTTATTATCTCACACATTGTTGTATTTACTGCCATCTCTTATTTTATTATTTTATTTTTAATTCGATCGAGCAATGCTTTTTCACAGCATATACGCCAATACCCTATTTCCATAGCGTTTACTTTAGTTTCAAGTGTCTTCTTAATCGTCCATGTTTCAGATCCGTATAATGAACAACTTTTTACCAATGTCATAAACAGTTGCCTTTTAGTTCTTTTTGATATGTCTTTATTCCAAAGTACTGAGTACAATTTATTGTCGTGTTACAACTTTTCCTTTTCTTACTTTATTTAGTATGTCTATTTCGTCTAATCCAGTAGCTGATAAGGTATATGAATGCATGTACTAATTGTATCACGCCTTTTCTGTTTTGATTTTGCTTCCTTCATTTGCCATTCTCATACACTGTGTTTTTACTACATTTATCTCCAAACCCCAATCTTCAACTTCTTCGGCCAGTTTGCCTGTGTTATATTCTATGTCATCTCAACCTTCTTCCAGCATCAACTGGTCGTCCACGAATAAAATATGCTTTTCAGAGATCGACAAATACCTGGTGCAGTTCTTTATTATATATGATCATTTTCTCCATTATCTGTTTTATACAAAATATGTTGTCTCTTCATGAGCGGCCTGGTCGAAATCCTGACGTATTGAATTCTCCTTCTATCCGTTCTTTTATTATTCTTCCATACAGTATACCCACGGAAGATGTCACGCTAATACCCCTGTAGTTTGTATAAACTTTTTTATTTCCTCCTTTTAAGTATCGAACTCACATAGGCCAGTTTCCATTCTGATGGCACTGCTTCTCCTTGCATACACTCATTAGATATGATTTTTAGTTCTTCCAGTACTGAAATCGGAGTGATTTAAAAGCTCTGCAGGTATACCTCAAGGGCCGGTTGCTTTATTGTTCTTCATTTTCTTAATAGCGTTTCTAATTTCCTCTATACTTATTTTTCGTAACTGTGTTTGTGCTTGTTCTCTGACCTAGGATACATGCTTATATTGAGTTATTTTCTCAGATAATAAGTCTTCCTAGTAAACCATCCAATAGATTCCAATTGAATCAATTGTTATTTTTTCTTGTGTTTCTACATTTTCTACAACTGTTTCTTTCGTTTCGTTCAATATGTCATTAGGGTTGTAGTATTTTAATTGCAGTTGAGATTTCGCCAGAAAGTGGTCGGATCCACAGGTAACTCCTCTATAAACACTGACATCAATTACTCTACTGCTTGATTGTTGTTGAATTATAATATCATCTATAATAGATCTATGAATATTTCCTCGTTGATTGGGTCTAAGTGAATTTATGGATATCTTTATAGTTGAATACCCATCAGTAATTCTTAGAGAGTATTGGTCACGTACTACTAGTAATCTTCTTCCACTATCGTTAATTATTTCTTCACCATACGGGCCTAGGGACTATTTTGTTACGGGTTTTTATCCCTACTCAAGCATTTAGGTCTCCCATCAAAATTATCACGTTTCGGGTCTTATCTTGTCTAGAGTTTTATGCAGTTTCTCTCCAAAATCTACTTTAACATCTGCGTTTGAGTCGTCAGTTGGAGTGTACACTCATATGATTGTGAAGGCCTGTCCTTCGACCATTAATTCAATCGTGATAATCCTTTCACTTACGGCCTTCCAGTTTTTTTACACATCTTTTATATTTCCTTCTCACACATATCGATACGGCGGCCTTTGCTCTTTGTTTCTTATTTACTCTACTATAATAGTCGATGTACTCTTTGTATGCCTCTTTCCTTTGTCCCTTTTTCTTGGTTTAGCTTAGAACTGCTATGTCAATCTTGAATTCTTTTTGTTCGCGAAAGACTTCATAATATTTGGTGTTAATACCCTGTACATTCCAGTATCCAACATTAATTTGCCTTTTTCGTGGCCGTGTCCGTTTCCAAGTTGTTCTGCCCTTATTCCGAGCTTGGGCGTTTGAATTTTTTACATAAATAAGTTTTTACGGGTGTCGGGGAGTAGGCCCGACGCCCAACCCTCCTCCTTTAACCGGGCTTGGGACCAGCAGCAATAGGTTGCTGCTACAGGCGGAGTTACTATACATATAATAACCCTTGTCACTTGATGTTAACCCTACAGGAATGGCTTACCACCAACTAAGTTGCCATCTTCAGTAGGAGCAGAAGTAGACTACTTAACTGAAACTGCTTAAACTTTGAACAAGGTAAACTTCTAAAAATATGTTCGTCACCAAGTTAACCATGGAAATCTATGCATACTTAAATGTGTGTTAATATATACTTAAACGACGGTCTTATTTTAACCCAATCACTTAAAAAATAAATACTTTCTAAACTTCCGAAGTGGTCATCACTCGCAACGTTTTTAAAACTCAAATTTGATTGAAAGAAAAATTAAAGTTTTATAAATAATGACCAATTAAGCATCTGATAGTCTTTTTATAGTAACAAACGATAAATTAAAATACGTTCAAAATATTTAATTATAAAAAGATATTGCAGCGTTTTTTCGATCTGAAAAGACAACGCGGGGTGCATTTCCAATTTTACCAATGCCAACGACCAACGAGGCCGTCGAGTTAATGATATAAAACAAAAAATCAAATTCAATTCTTATCAAAATTATGCCATTATGAAGTACAAATACGTCTGTTAAAATATGAATAATAGTCACAGATTGCAGTGAAGACGTTCTGCGATACTGAAAGTGTTTCCGATGTTACGCAAGTGTAAGTTCCGGTCAGCTTAGCTTGAAAGTGACCACCTCTGATTTTTAAGCTGATAAAAGCAAGCTGACCTACTTATTAACACATTTCATTGTTGTACAACCTATAGCTGAAGGTAGACTATTTTAGCGCTACTGCATTTTATACACATTCAAGGTTATTTTGCATACTAGCGGGTGTTCAAGAAGTCTTTTAGTCCTGGGTGAACCGTAAAACATGTATCTCAATGTAAGTAATGTTAATCAGCTGTCAGTTTTGAGTTGTCGAATTTGATTTTTTCAAATTTAAACCTTTCTTGCTGAGTATCATTTATTTCTTCTTACAGTATTCACGGTTTTATGGGAAACGCTTATTTTCGAAATGGTTGGGTGGAAAGCGAAGGCTGATCATATTCCATGCTTATAGGGAAGAGTTTCGAGAAAGAATTCCAAGTTAAGATACACGTTTTGCACAAAAACTTATTGAACACCCGATATTACGTTTAATCAGTGAATCTTCAAATGCAAGCGTACTGATTTGCAGCAATAGATTAGACATTTTTAGCACGCACAGATATTTACCTAAGATAGCACAGTATATGGTTATGAATGACTTTGTAAAATTTGCACTTTCTTAGTGTACATTTATGTGTACTGGAAATTATATAATTAATTTTTTTTAATCGCAATGCCTTTATCTGTAAATCAAGTAACACAACAATATAATTTTTAGATATATGATAATGCTTTCGTCAATTATTGCACTTATGACTTAATTGTGGCTTAATATCGGATGTTAAAAAGGGAGATCAAATACTTATAAGAAAATATGAACAAAAATTTAAATTATTTTTAACATAAAAAGCAACTTGCAAAGTAAAAACATTAATGCGATGTATGTGTCTCTTTTTAGAAACTAGCTTTTTAAATGTGGACTATCTATTCGATACACACACAATAATATCATTTAGAAGATCTAGGCGATTTCTTGCTTTTGTTTTGATGGCAGTCATAAACGAGAAACTTAATTCGCTTAAATATGATATAGCAAATGGCACCAAACACTCTATGGGGTTGTCCGCAAGCTGGGGATATTCTTGCATTCTTTTGGGAAAATAAGTCTAGTTTCAACATTCCATCACATGGTATTTCAAGTTTGTCGAAATATTAGTTTATTCAACGGAATTGTTTAAAACAGATTCAGTGTCCATCTCTGATTGTCATATCTGTTTTGAATTTCTTTGGAGAAATAGTCAATGAGTTGTCTTAAATTGTGCACATCTGCAAACACGTGCTCATAATTTATCATATTATCATCCTTAACTACGTCTTCCATGAGTTCTTGAATGCACTAGAATGAATTTAACCAAGTTTCTTTTTAAATCCGTTAATTTTGTTCGTGACTGTTACTATATAACTATACTAACTATACTATTCAGAGTGTTTAAGTGCTCGAAAATATCAGCAAGGAAAGCCAGCCTAAGAAGCCAAAGAGAATTAGAAAATACAAAGTGATTTTTGAAAAAGTCAATTGCAGTAGCCTATGGATTGTCCCGTCTATATTAAGCTTTAGAATCTGACAATATAAAAATTGTAACAGAAAGAAAGAAATCTTGAAGAAAAATCTGTAATTTACTTACCTTAATAAATTACAAATCAGTTGCAACTAAATACTTGTTCATTTTCACATTTTGTTGGGCCAAAATTTTACCTACCTGAACTGTCACACAGTTTGACATACAGGTAAATGTCATTCAAAGCTCATTACAGCTGACTGCAGACGGAATAGCTTTTTTTCTAGGCTTGCTATAATTTACTTTTTAAAAAATCACTTTGTATGTTCTCATATTCCTCTTTTTCATCTTGCACGTACATCAAAAATTCCACTTTCAACTGAAAAATTCCTTTCAAAACGCTATCCCTCTAAAGCCATCTTACTTCTGTGTGATAAAAAAGATTTGCGTATAAAAACCCTGTCTCCATAATTTTCGAAAAATACGTGTTTGCAATGTTTTTCCCTTAATGGAATTTACCACTTTAATTGTATATATATGTATATTGTATAATCGGAAAACCTTTTCGCCTAAGCTGTAAGGTTACCACTTTAATTACTTTTTTCAATACGCAATCCATTTCAGAAGGTAAACATTTTGATGCAAGTCGATGTAAAAAACAGTGTAATATGACAATAAAATCAGACCGCTGTCGTGTCATAGCCTTGGCGCAATCGGCGCATATAGCAACGCATTTTGTCCAGTCAATTTCGTACTTATCAATACTTTGCATGAAAGTGTCGAATAAACATTTTCCGGTGGTATTGAGCTCTAATGGAGTTCAAAATAAAACATGTTCTGTAATACCATGTTCAATATTGTCTCTTACAAATGCTATAAATTGGACACAGTTATAAATATCCGTGGACTCGTCCATCTTTAATGAGAAGTACGTACACTTCTTAATATTTTCAACAACTTGTGTTCGAATATCATCTGCCGTATCACTTATTCTTCGTTGGGTAGTGTATTGATAGTAGTGCTTTTTCATTAGCAGTAGTTCTTGATGTAAAAGTGGTTTGCTCCTTGCGGAAAGGGTTTAGCTTTCTTTCAAAAATTCCACAGGCTTTTCTCTTTTGTATGGATATTTGGTATTTAAATATCGAAATAACTTTGATCCGTCTAAACAATGTACCTTCTGAGATTTCTGGAAAATAATGGTATAACCATATTTGAAATATTAATTACTGTTCAATCTATTTTTCTTTGTATTCTTATCATTGCCAGACATGGAAAGTTCTAATGGCCGTTATAAAAATTTATCCATCTTTAACAAAACGAATATAGCTCGTACTTAACTTTAAATATTTGTTATAAATTTATTGCACTCAACCACAGTCAGCAGTACAGCACACAATTTTGAAATAATGACTAATCTCATTGCAGTCCGCTGCTTATATGAAGCAAAATGAGTTTTCCAGATTATTACAATGCCATTTAGCACCCTCCCGAATACGGAAACATGGAGAACAAATAAATAAATTGCGCTATTTGGTACTAAACGGCCTCCATTGGCAGTTTAGCCGCTGATTCTGAATGAAATTGAGTACTACAAGAAGGGGGTCGCGAGAAAAATCTTGACCAAAAGAGTATCACGCTTTAAAAAATTTTGGGAAGCCCTGCTATAAAAGATACATTTGTCGTGATAAACTAATTACAAATAGGGTTTTAGAGACATTCCCCATTATTTCACTAAACCATAGTTTTTACAATATCTTTTAGTAATAGCCCACTATATTTTTTCCTAGAAGGGCTTACTATCACATGAAACAGTTTTATAGATCTATTTAGGGTTTCTTTAAATTGTTTATAGTAAACAGAGAAATATTTATCATTTTTGTAGTAAATACCTTCAAATTCCATTAAACCATCACCTAGTGTCTCAATTTTAGTTGATCAACTAATGTTAAAATGTTCAGTTCAAACAACTCAAGATAAACTGTATCATCAACTTTCACAATTAAAATAGAGCCCAATGAAGTCTTTGGTGTGGCTGTAAAAGCAATTTATTAAAGGACGAATTAAGAAAAATACTGGTATTACATTAAAACGGTAGAAACTGTTTTGGGTTAAGAATTGAATTTGAATTTAAAATAAAACACTAGAGTGTAACAAACGCGCGCTGACATTAGGAAACGTGGAAGGGCACAGAAGTCATTAGAGAATGTAGGAAGAAAAATTCCATAAACATTTTTTATTTTTTCTATTTAAATAAGAACAAGTAATACTTTTCGGTATTTCTGCTTGCGAAACTGATCGTTCTAAATGTCACATGACCAACTTCACAAATTTCAGGCGTTTACTGATAAAAAGTTAATAATTCATAATTGAAAGACAAAAGTTTGAATGGATGAAGCTTTTGTTGAATGAACTAAAATTAATCTACTATAATTGAAACATAGATTCACATGTTCAGTATTAATTGATCGACTAAAAAAGAATCAGAACGCTGCTTAAACGCACGAGAATCGTAAACCAATATTATTTCTAAAAATAACCATTCTTGTGCATTTACAGAGAAAAATCACAAATAACAATAAAGTCGCGCGAAATACTAACCATTGCTTACGAATACAACTTTTGACAGTTGATTGTCAACCAAGTGAGGAATCTACATTATCATTAAAAAGTTCACCGTCTGTTTACTTGACCCTTACTAACTTAGTTAACATACAACCATCGACGATATCTCATAATGTACAAGGGATACTTTTTTTTAGTTTACAATCTTCAGTCGTCGCAAATCTAATTTTTGTAAAAAGTTTGTGTACATGTGGATATTATTATTCTCGATTTCATATTACAAAGAAACAACAATAATAATTTAAAAAATATCTGGTTAACACAATTATTCAAATGTTGATGAGTCACATTTATCTAAGAAGAGAAACCTCTAACATTCAAACGATTTCCAAATTTGATTCTTACAAAAGTTGAAGTAAGTATACCACAATCGTGTGTCACGCTGTATAAAATTAATTTCAAAACCTAAAGACGAAGTCGCGAGTCTGTGCACTGTTCAAGAAATTGAACTCATAGTAGTAACCAAAATTAGTCTACCTTGTACAGTACATATGATTACTAGTAGGCATATACAATGTGTCTCATATTGTATGGCATCAGCAATAGCATATGGTATTAAATTAAAGTTATTTATCATTTACATTGATAATCGTGTTTTGTTTATGTGACTGCTATGATGAACGGTGAAAATATTTCGCTTAGAGAAATTAATGAATTTCCCTAAACTCTGAATATTATAGAAAAAGTTGATACTTCTTTGTTGCTAACTAAAGTTTGAATATAAGCAAACCTGAGGATTCTGAATAACTTTTCTTACATGACTCTTCCTGGTTTGTTGTTAGTTTTAAATTGCATGTAGCAAATGTTTGAATTAAAATTTAATAAAGCAGATGGTGAGAACGTCCTTTTCTTCTAAATTAACGTTTTAGAAAATTGGGGTGTCGGAGAGCAACAGAACACATTGTATACAGTGGCACCGAATAAATGTCACTAATAGTTCAAAGTTAGTTTAGGCTCCTTATCTTTTATTCAGTTTTATAAAAAAATCTTTTTTTTAACACCACTTACGTGTCAAGGGCAACTGTATCTAAAATATACAATCGCCTTAAGCATCTATTCCTTGCCATCTACCATTTTATATAATGAAATGAGATTTTTTATTAATATCAAACGAAAATAATTCTTCACGTTAATTTTGTTAAGTAATAAACTTTCTGTTATAATTCAAAAAAAGTTTATCCTTCTAAATACGAGAATATTTGAAAAGTATATATGGCACTAGTGATTCTGAAATTATTAGTGCCAAACAATTTTTTTCTGCGATATGAACAGCTGTAAAACAGCAAGTCATTCAGTCAAATACTTCTTTGTATAAAAGTTTTTAATGAAAGTTTTTGTGATTACATAAAAATTAAAAGTTTAATAACGTTATTGTATTGAATATTTGACTCAAAGAGGTTTTTTATACCAATGCGAAACATACTTTACGGGTCTATCGTTATTCATTTTGGATCTTGGCCCCCCGTAGGGGACCTCCAAAAAGTACAACACACTTAGTTTCAAAAAGTACAACACTCTAATTTTTGAACAAACATCGATGATATGATTTTGGAAAATCTCTGATTGGAGTTTTCCTAAATTACTAAATCTGTAGGTATCTCACGTAATAGTATATTTTATATCTAGTAGGAAATATAGGCCGAGATGGCTCAGTGGTAAGACAACCAAGCTTTGGATATAATAATCCGAACGCTTCCTGGTTCGAATCACTCCAGGGGTCGGAAATTTTTCTAATTCCCTGAGTGGTCCCGGTCTCCATTTGCCGTTGGGGATCAAATTAATGGCACTCCTCGTGTACGATCGTACTAGAGGAGTAACAAGACCATAAGCAAAAACATCCTCACACACCAGTCAAGTCAAGCATGGTTTCGCACCAACACGGTAACCCGCAGAGTCGGGCCCTGTTGTGCACAGCACCAACTAGCTTAGCTTTGCCTCACACCACCTCGACACTGCGCAAGCGGTACCAACGAGGATCACGATTATGATGATGATAATATCTAGTAGGAAAAGTGATAGATTTCCGGACGATGCTGGAAATTACAACCACCTGCGTCCGGAAATTACACTTTTCTTACGAGTTAAACATCCTATTTTTTCTCCGATCGGAATTAATTAAAGTTTTACTATTTTTTTATTTATAAACGTCAGATAATTCTTACTACTTAGTTCAGAAAATATCACATACAAGGGCGTTGTGCGGATACCCAGTAAACATATCTGAACTAACCTACGATTACAAATTCAATTATCGACGTATACTGGGATTATTATTAAGTCAATTTACGAACCAGGCGAATAAATATTATAGAAAAGTCATCTACTTTTATGAAGAAAAAGGAAAATGGGGTAAACCGAAAATGATGCGTGTGTTCGCTAACCTCAACGTTGACAACAGACCAGATGAAAATATTAACTTTCCGATCTAGGTCGTTTTTACGTCCACATAATTGTGGTTACCTAGCAACAATTACAATACGTAGCAATCATTCACTTTTACGAGCGAAGACACGCCGGAATGGTAACAGTTTTAATCCGAACGGAGATAAAATTGTATTTCATACCTTAACTGATGAAAAACATCGAAAAATCTTCAATACTGGTCCCACGCTTGCTAACAATTGGTCAAAACCTATTTCGAATGCAAACCTCTCAAGAGTGTCTGAGGCGTTTTAAAAAGAATACATCTGAGTTTGTGCATGGATTTGTAACCATATATGTAGCTTGGCTACCTATATACCGAAAAACTAATGCTCAAAATAATGAAAAATCATGATTAGCATCTACCAAAAAAAGGCAATAATTCTAAATTATACTGGAATGGTAATGATAAAGCGATTCTGAGATGCTAAAAGATACGATAGATTGTCTTCTAGAGATCTTAAAATTAACTAGAAAGAACTATGTTAACCCTTTGAACCAACTGGACAAAAATAATCGTAACAACACCAGTTTTGGCGAAGGAAAAATTTAGTTTTCATCAACACAATGTACGTAAATGCGCGTACAAATGCTGCGGTTACAAAACTTAATGATTGAAGTATTTTTTACTCCCACATCCACCTGAATTATTTTTAGAATTAAAAACTTCCTTGGTGAAGAAAGATTTTTGGTCAAATACAGAAGTTAAAGAAGCAGATAAAAAAATTTTGCAGACACAGACAAACCGGAGTTTCGTGTTGGTGTAATGGCTTTGGAACATCATTGATCAGTTAAAACGCATTACTATTAAGTGACATTATATCGAAAAAATCTATAAAAAATTATGTAAACTGTTTATTCTGTCAAAATCCTAGAACATTTCAAATGTTAGAATAACCAACTTACATTATAGTACTTATTAATTGATTTTTCGATTTAGAACGAACCACACACTATTTTACCTTAATTTTTGTTGCAGATATCGAAGCAGAATGCCAAGACGACTATATGAAGATTCGAGTGGGGTTTAACGGCAGTTTTACTGGGTTAGTTTATTCCGCAGGTAAGACAAAAAAAGATCAACTAAGAATTTGAAACTGAACAGTTTCGTCAAATTACTGCCACTAAAGTGTATGAAGCATTTATTTCCCTATTACCAGTTTTAAGCTAAGTAAACTTACATTGCTCGGCATGAAGAAGCAAATTGTTTTCAAATTAGAGTTCGCGATGCACAAAATATGTTTGCTATCACTAAGTAACATTAAGTGCAGATTACGGCACTTCTGTCTTATTTACCGGTCGTTAAATTGTACGACAGTTTGATGAATTTAAACAGATTATGTGTTTAAAAACTATCTAACAGTTATACCTATGAGTACACTTATAAACCGTGCAAGTACACAAAAAAACGTAATTTATTTTTGTAATGTATCGTTAAATTATGAAATAGATTTTTACGTCATCCAATCACAGACATGTTTTTAGTGCCCAAAAAAGTCATTATCAAACACCAAACTAAGAACTGTTTTTTTATCATTTACAGGTTAAAAATTAGAGCACTGATACATGTAAAATTAAGCAAATCAAAATTTCACTGCCACTATAGCTAACTACTCACTAATTTTTATAAACAATAAAACTATACAGAGTGTCAATTTCAAAACGTACAATGTGTTATATCTCTGGAAGTAAAAGAGGTATTGAACTATTCTAGAAACGTTTCTACAACATGGAGGGGGAATCATAATGACTCATAAGGTAACCTTCCCCATTCAAACTCGAAGGCTCTAAGTACTCCAAAAAATATACTTCAAATGGTAACACCCACCTTGTGATACCTCATTGCGAAGCTCTTAGGAAATGCTATTCCGTAGTAGCAACCGACTAGTGTTGGAAAAATTATAAAATAAAACTCAGAAAATTAATTATTATTGTAACTAAAATTTTAAAATATTATATTAAATGTTCATGAGTTCCATTATTCTCTAAATAATACTAAAGTCTAATGGGGTCAAATCTGGAGATCTTGGGGTCATTGTATTGGTCCTCTTCTACCAATCCATTGTCCTGGGTAATGTTGGTCTAGCCAGGCCCTTACAGAGACTGCATAATGAGAAGGTGCCGCATCATGTTGAAAATGCATGAGACATGGTCAATAGCATGGCCCCCAAGATCTCCAGATTTGACCCATTACAATTATTTTTATGGGGTCACTTAAAATCTATTGTCTACGAAACTCAGCGTCAGTCCATAGCACAACTGCAACAACGAATAGTTTAAGAGTGCCGAACTATTCCGCGTCAAACCTTCCAAAATGTTCGGAGAGAATTTAAGAGAAGACTTTACTATTGCCTAGAGAATAATGGAACTCCTGTTAAACATGTAATCTAATATTTTGAAACTTTATTATAATAATTGGTTCACAATTTTCCGAGTTTTATTTTTTATTATTTTCAAACGAGTCGGGAGGAAAAAAGGTTGCTACTATTGAATATCATTTTGTTAGAGCTTTTCAATGAGGTATCACAAAGTGGGTGTTACCATTTGACATTTTTTGTGATATCTAGACTTAAGGGGTTGAATAGTGAAAGTTACCTTATGAATCATGTTATAAAAACGTTTTCTAGAAAACTTCATTATCGCTTTTACTTCCAGTGATGTAACACATTGTACGTTTTTAAATTGACATCCCGTACATGTACTTCACTTTTTCTATGTTTGTTCCTAAAAGTAAAATTTTTAAATTTCATACTACAAAGGCTGTTTTATATTACAATTAAATTTTAGCAACAATTTTTAAAATTCAAAAATAATCGAGTTTGGTATAATAACAAATCATTTTTAGTTCGAACTGATAAGTGTTATACATACGTATTCCTCGTAATTGTAAGTGTTTAAACTTCCCGCGATTCGAAGCCCACGTTAAGTTGTAAGTCCTCTGTATCTGTGGTACATTAAAACAAGCAACATAGGTATAAGAAACACCAAATTAAAAAAAAAAACTGCCTTTCATAGATTTTGGAAACGTGCACCACTATTTTTAACACCTTTTTTTGTCGGTGTGTAAATAGTTCAGTAAAAATAACGTAACGTAACGTACAGTTTTGCCTATTATTTATTCCCCCGGGCCTTCTCTGTGTTTTAGTAATCTGTAATCAATTCAAAGTTTATACCCTATTATTAACACCGTCGTATAAATAAATTAATAAATATGATAACATTAATAATACCATGTTTGAGAATGGACTCGTGCATTATTTCTTGACGATAGCAGCAATAATAGTATATTATTATACGAGTTTCATAACGGGCTTATTGTAGCACGCGTGGGTTTGGGGCACGACGAGCGTAGCGAGGAGTGCTCCAATGGAACAAGTGCTACAATGCCCGTTATGAAACGAGTATAATATACTATTTTATCTACTTTGAGATACTTGTTATGTAGAAATTCAAAATTTCTGATAGAGTTTGTGGTTATTTATATTCGACATCTGACATTTGT
>JABXWE010008065.1:0-60783 GCA_014611495.1 Limonius californicus
GGTAAGTCTGTTCGTTACGAGGCAAGGTTTTAGGATAGCACTTGAACAACCGTTTTGAGGAAAATAACTCTACTGTTGAATAAAGATGATATGAACAGTTTCCAGTATGGGAAAGTCCAGGGAGGCAGTCGCGTCCACTTATTAGTTATAATGCGAGCGACATTCGAACATCGATAATGCATTTCCGGTTAATCGGTACCTCCAAGTGTTCTCTCGTCAATCAAATATTCAATGTCTTCTTATATGTAACAGTGAAAGTTATATTTGTTTTTAGAAAATAAATATAATGTATATTCTCAAAACACTTACCTATACCTATACCTACAAATTCCATATTAGTGAGCCCTTATGATAAAATACAGTACAGTAGCAGACTTGAAATTCTGAGTTCGTTGTTCTTTTACTAATCATTGGTAAATATAAAAAAAATCAATAAAACATACTAGAACAAATGTTGAATGTTTCTAAAACGATATTCTTGTTCTTGAAAAACTACATGGTAACGCTGGAAAAGAAAACTATTGTATAAGTGGGTCATTCCGAAATTATACGGTCTGAAAGTCCTCGTAAGTATTGCAATAAATCGGCGTGCCTTAGTGAGCTTTTATTTTATTTTATAGCTACATTTTTATATTATCGAATCCATAAAATTTCACGATCGATCATGAAGGCATCGAGAAAGCCCGCCGTATAAAGGGCATAAAAACGCACCCATGCATATAAAGGATACGTGGAAAAGGAGACCAGATTGTCTGGACCCTCGGACTTTTCAATCAAACTCGAAACAGTTTCATCGAATTTATAGTTTTTACGGAGATTGCCTTTTTGCGTTATTAACCCCGGACGCTCCCATATTTTACACAAGAGCCGATTACGGCTCGAATATAATATCGGGACCGGTCACGACTTGAAAAGGGACGTGCATAGTTAATGAGGGTCCTCGTTTAGACAAAAGGATGAGGCGCGCTGGGATTTAATACGAACACGCGATTTCTCCGAATCTTTTAGGAGTAAGACGACATAAATATCAATCAAACGCGAAACAAAACAGCTATGCGGCTGATAAGAGCATTGAACGCCGAACGTGAACGGCAGCAACGTCGTGAAATGTCACGATGAAGGCTCATTTATACGAAATAGAAGATAAAAGAACAGATATATTCGGCATAGAGGCGTGCATCAGTCTATGGACGACAAGACGATGCCGCCCAAAACTCCACAGCGGGCCGAGTCATAAAGCGAACGCACGTCATTTGCTTCGACTTCATAACGATTTTGTTGGCCCAGAAGCGAGGCTAAGAAATAATGATCGTTAATATCAGTGCCACAATAGGGGTTTAGGTTCTAGCAACCACAGTAAATTAAAATCAAATAAAAAAATTTATTTTGTCATCTTTTTTAATTGTCAGTTGTTTGTGGTGTTGTACAAGGTGTTCCATTAGTACAGTCACAGAATAATACATAAATAATTATTATAATACATTATATTATTGTATTATTATAATACATCATTTATGTATTATTCTGTGGTACAGTATAGGTAGTCAGAAAATTATTGATAGAAGTTTAATGTAGAAAACAGAACGTATACCTATCTTTACTTAGGCTATACATTTACGAATTCCAATTATTACAGTTGTTTTTTACTCTATGACACGAATTATTTGGTTCGGAATGTTTAACTTATAACTGTTTCGCACCTAGTAAAAGTCGGAGTTTGAATTGCTTGATAAAGCTGGACGTATTCTTTACAAGTTGTATAGATGTAATATGATAGTTTCGTTATGTCGTTGAATAAAACCAAAGTCAAATCCCACAAAATAGATTTAATCTTGTTTCAAAGGTATAAAATGTTAACGTTTTCGATGCCCACTTGGGATCATCCTCAGACTAATATGAGAAACCAGCAAAATTACAAAATTAACAGCTCAAAAACCATTGTGTAGGAAAAATTATTATGAATTTAAATTTAAGGAAACCCAAAATTTGGGACAGCATTAGAGCAGATTAAAAATGTCAATGTTAACATTTTATACCTTTAAGACAAGATTAAATCTATTTTGTGGTATTTGACTTTGGTTTTATTCAACGACATATCTACCTTATCCCATTATGAGGCCCATGGACATTAATGAGTTTATTATTTTCTTTATATAAAGTACAAACCCCAATGAAGTGATAGGACTCTTAAGGCAACTTCTGCAGCTTCATTAAAGTTTTTACAGTTTCTGACAAAGTCAATTACGGTTTGCAAAGCTATTCAAACGCCGTATTTTACCAGGTGCGAACGACTAAGAAATACTTATAAGAAGACCGTAATTCCTGCGGATGTAATGTTCTAGAAGTAAATATTGTATATTGTAGACTAAAAATAATAGTAGACACAGAACGACGCTTTCACAAATGTAAAAAATGTTATAAAACTGCCTTCCAAAAAATACCCGTTGTATTTTCTACAGGCAACCTTTATTGAACAATTTATTGATCATACTACAGTACATGTATCACAACCTACATTGAGATTTAAGTGATCCCCTTATTAGGACATATAATCTGCGAAAAAGAGAGGAAATATTTAATAAACACTACTAACATTCAAGGACTTATCTAGCTCAATACGGAAGGGGGGGGGGCAGCTTTCTGAATCCAACTTCTTTCACGGAGGAAGGAAGTCTATGGGAGAGGGCATGCAATATTACACAATTACAAAAGAAAAACGCTATTTATTAATTATTTATTTATTTAGCGTATGTGTTATAGAGTGCATGATCATTACTACAACAGTTTACGTGTTTAGTCTATAATATGGCTTACATATATAAAACATAATAATAGAAATATATACATATAGATACACAGCATAGAATATTCAATATATTTACTAATAAAATTTATTTTTGAACAGTAGTTTGCGAGAATTAGTTACAAATTTTCTAACTAAAGCTTCCACTAATTGTTCCTTGTTTGTGAAAACCCATTGACGATGAATGCTTAGCATGGCTAACCCGTTTAATCTATTTTCACCAATAATGCCTTAGTTTTACCTTAACTGTCTGGCACCGTGGTTTGAACTATAGAAGACCTCGCAGTCGAAGTGTCTGAAGCAGAAGGTGGTTGTATTTCCTTGCCCTCATCGCTGCTGGTGCTGGTACATTTCTTTCGCTATAAATTACTGCAAAAAATAAAATATTACTTCTACTAAACGTTGGTGTGGCTGCGGCATAACACATGTAAACGTAGATACCCAAATAAATGTCAATATTTACCATTCTTAGCAAAAAAACTTTCTAATATCCATTTTTGTATAATTTGTAATAAAGTAGATGGCACGAAGCAACAGACTTTGCTGTCGTAAAAATTGCACACACTTATGACTCTTGTGTGAATGTAACTTAACTGCACTGACTCGAAATGCTCGCATTATTATATATGTACGAGGTAAATAGCTTCTGGAATATTCGCGTTGTTGATGTGTCGTGAAATGAGACGAAATTATTTTAGAAAGCTCCTTGTTACCACGAGCTAACTATACATCCATCTGTGAGAAGTCATAAGAACTACAACATGTACGTGTATAATACACATACAGGTTGTATTTCTTATGACTTTTAACAGATGGCGCGGGGGTCTCTGTTTCGTAATTAGTTTCTTTCAAAATATTGACATACCAACAAGCAACCTATTAATCAATTTTTAGAAATTTGATGTTATATTTTTTCTGTATTATTTTAAATTTTTTCCATCTTGGAAGGGGCTAGCTGCCTCCCCCTTGTCCCTCCCTGGATACGCCCTTGGTTACATTGCATTTTTTCGTTAAAGACTGCCATTTAATGCATAATTTTTACATTACAGTTTTTTGTATCATTTCTTTGTTTATAATTTATTCTTATGGCTGTGGTGGAGCTTGCTGTTAAAGTTTTCAAATCGCGCCTTTAGCTTGACCTAGCAACTGCCACTGGGACCGACGGCTTTAACGTGGCCTTCGAAATACAGCCATTCGCTGTTGTTGTACCACTAAACCCCCATTCCAGTAGTATCCCGAGCCTGCGTTGCCTAGTTCTTTGTTAGCAATCTTCGTTTGTTTGTTTTAATGTTTTTTTAATTGTATTGTGTCTGTTTTTGTTAGTAAAATATCTATACACTTTCTTCAATCGTTTTTACGAAAAATTTCGAAAAAAATACGTAGGTGATTTAAGGCACTACATGTATGCAAAACTAATTTTTGATTATTTATAGTTACGATGTATATTAATTTTCTTAAAATAAACCCTTTCGATCATATTTTTTGTCCAATACTGCAACGTCTGACAACTCTGACAATTATCTATGTCAAAATAATAAGCGTCGACGTCACTAAGTACAGTTTTCTTGAAATAATGAAGTATATGGGATTTTAAGAAAATGCCTAGGCCGATAAAGAGAATCCATCTCGCTATACAGCCAGGTAGTTCATTGTATACACATAAATGGAAACAATACAGAACAATCATCATAGCCACAGAAGTAGTGCAACTGTAGGCAATTGTTATAATAACATCTTCTAAACCATTTCCTACACTCCAAGAAATACTTTCAGGGAAACTATCGAAGTTATATGCAAACATGTAATTTTTAAAACTTTTAACAAAAATATCTTCGTTGAAACCCATACAAATGTGTCTTCAGAATGGCGTAAACATACAATTTATAAAAAATGTAGATATCTTCTATACAGCTGTTCTGATTTTCATACATTTTAAATGTAGAGGTTTTTTTATGGAAAATGTCCGGTACCAAAAGCGGAAGCAACAAAAGTTTTTTAGCAGACTATTCTGCCGTAAGCTAACCTTTTTTTATTATTATCTTTTTTATTTTTTAACATTCACACATAATCGTAATGCTGGTTCGCCGTTCATCTGGGATTCTATGTTGAGAGAATATTTTTTGGATTAGAGTTGTTAATTGTTGATTGAACAACAACAACTGTATGCATACGCAGACGATATTGTTATATCCAGCCGCAGTAAGACAGCACTCCAAACAACATACACTAATCTACAAAACGAAGTAAAACAAGTCGGATTAAAAGTGAACATAGAGAAAACGAAATACATGAGAAACACCAGAATGCAGACTAATCAGAACAACATAGAAATAGAAGGAAATACGTTTGAAGAGGTGAATAGTTTCGTTTACCTGGGATCGAAGGTACACAACAAGAACGATACGAGCCAAGAAATTAAAACAAGATGCCTAGCTGGAGCAAGGAGCATATACATGTATAAGAACTTATTATCATCACAATTAATAAGCAGAAACACAAAACTTAAACTATATCATACCCTGATACGACCAATAGTCACATACGCCTGCGAGACATGGGTCCTCACAAAAGCAGAAGAAAACCGATTAACAATATTTGAAAGAAGAGTGTTACGTAAGATTTTTGGCCCGATACAAGAACAAAACGGAGCATGGCGATATAGAATGAACCACGAAATAGATGCACTCATACAAGGTGAGAATATAGTGAGGTTCGTCAAATCACAAAGAATTAAATGGCTGGGCCACATACAAAGGTTAAATCCAGAAAGAGCAACAAGAAAGATAACAGAATGGCGTCCACACGAAACGAGAAACAGAGGTAGACCAAAAAAGCGATGGGAAGATGACGTAACAGAAGATCTGAGGAAACTAGGTCACAGAAACTGGTGGAACATGGTAATGGACAGGAAAAGATGGAAGGAAATTGTACAGCAGGCCAAAACCCACCCCGGGTTGTAGTGCTCACTAAAGAAGAAGAAGAAGAAGAAAATGCCTAGGCCGATAAAGAGAATCCATCTCGCGATACAGCCAGGTAGTTCATTGTATACACATAAATGGAAACAATACAGAACAATAATCATAGCCACAGAAGTAGTGCAACTGTAGGCAATTGTTATAATAACATCTTCTAAACCATTTCCTACACTCCAAGAAATACTTTCAGGGAAACTATCGAAGTTATATGCAAACATGTAATTTTTAAAACTTTTAACAAAAATATCTTCGTTGAAACCCATACAAATGTGTCTTCAGAATGGCGTAAACATACAATTTATAAAAAATGTAGATATCTTCTATACAGCTGTTCTGATTTTCATACATTTTAAATGTAGAGGTTTTTTTATGGAAAATGTCCGGTACCAAAAGCGGAAGCAACAAAAGTTTTTTAGCAGACTATTCTGCCGTAAGCTAACCTTTTTTTATTATTATCTTTTTTATTTTTTAACATTCACACATAATCGTAATGCTGGTTCGCCGTTCATCTGGGATTTTATGTTGAGACAATATTTTTTGGATTAGAGTTGTTAATTGTTGATTTAGCTATTCTCCCCCGTATTTAAGCTACTCGCTGGTGATGTTATCTTGAACTGGGCTGTTCCTGTTCTTAAGTTTTTTGGAGTGCTATTTCTACGTCTTTTTTTTCTATAAAAGCCGCATCATTGGTCAGTATCTCTAGTGTATTCGGTTCAGTTTTGGGCTCTTCTTTCTTGTAAAGTTCCTGTAAGTATTTGACTCAGGTGTCTTTTTCTATGTGGCTGATACTAATGAATTCTTTTGCATCTTTTCTTTAACTTCTGATTAATCGCCATATCTGTTTTTGAAGTCCGCAGAAGTCATATTCCATTCTTTTTGCGAAAATTTCCCAGGGCTTGTTCTTAATTTGTCTGACTAGTGACTTGGTGTCACTGCGAATTCTCTTATATTCCTCGTGTGCTTATGCCAAAAGAAATTTGCGTACTTAAATTTTATGTCAACACCCTAAACTTAACTAAGTGAAATACGGTCAGCGCCTCAGCCGGGGTCCGATCCCGCGGCCGACCGAACCGCAATTCACTGTGACTAGCTGAGGACTGCTTCCAAACAATGTTTGAACTGATTCTGTAGAAGTGTATTTCAGGAGAACTATTTTCATTCCATGTATTGACCAAATGTAGACTTAACTTCATGAGTGCTGCACTCGGCATCGCAACATTTTGAAATATATTTTAACTTTTCTACAAAATGGTATAGATGCTCCAACAGCAAGTGCAATGGAAGATTTTTGTTAGTTGTGTTAATGACTGATGTATTTCAAGAGCTTTGTAAAAAGAAAAGAAAATTGGAGTTTATTCTTTAAATAAATTTTTCTAATAACCTCATGAATTGTATTGAATTGCATTAAAAAGATTTTTACCAATCAACTCAGCTCCCCACAAGATTAAATCCTGAGTGCGCCACTGCCTCCATGACTTCAAAAATTCAATGTTTGTTGAAACTAGCAACCCAGTTAATATGTGCATAATTTTGGAGTATAAAACAACTAAAACAGCACTATTTTAATTTTTTTGAATTACGAAAAAACAACTTTCATAATTTTAATAAGATTTCGTAATGTGGTATAAATGTTCTTGTGTTATTAGTGCAGCCTTGCATATTTTCTACATAAACATTAAATTATTTATAAACGTTAAACAAGGCGACCGGATGGCGCAGTGGGCGAGAGTCCGCTTCGCAACCGGTTGACCCGAGTTCGACTCCCGTTGTGGCCCGAATTTTAATTAATTCTGGAGCAACGGGAGTGACTCGGTAGCATAGTTGGGGGGGTTTTTCAAGGGTGGGGCATGTTAGACTCGTGCATAGCGCTACGCGCGCTGATCCGAGGTAAGCGGGGTGGGATGAGAAACGTGGAGTTGCTATGGCAACTCCACGATCCTTTTAAAAAAAAATAAAAAAAAAAAACGTTAAACAACAGCCAAATTTATCAGTTATTTTTAAACGTATCGTATTTCAGCATTTGCTTATAAATAGTTAAGTAGTTGTTATAATTTCAATAATAAATATAATTTCGTATGTTTAGGGAATAGAAAACTGCGAGGACTCGTCTCCCTCGGAACCGCTGTCGACGGCCCTTATGCAGCTTTTAACAGTAGTTCTTCGAAACACCCCTTCAGATACGCTCCCGCTCAGAGTGCAGGATATTGTAAGGTAAGTGCATCGGTTTCAGTTTTCTCGCGAGTTTTTCCGTCAGCGACTTCAAATTTCATTTGCAAAACTACATCTTTAAATAAAACCTTTCACGAGAAGCAAATGCGCTTTCAAACCGTATTTCCGTTAAATATTAAATTACGCTTCGAATTCCATCACCAGGAACTATTAATGTGAATTTAATTAAATTGTACGTTTACTGACTTTAGAATACAACATATTGTTTTATACAGTCTAGTGATAAAGCTTGGAAAAAATTCTGCATTTTTAAAAATGAAGAGGTTTTAAAATATACAGGGTGTCTCAGAAAGAATGGACGAGCGTTTAGTCGTAGATTCTTTAGGTTAAAATAAACCGAATAAACTTAATATGCCTAGGCAGAAAGTCATTCCTTAAGAAGTTATAGGGCATTAAAGTTCAATTTTTTTTATATCCAATTAGGAAACAGCCGGATCACACACTTTTTAGAACCCTTTACCGCCGATTAGGGGAAACAGGTTCATTTCGATCAAAGCGTGACCATAGGCGTCCCAAATTGATAACTGTAGACTAGGAAAATGAAATTTTAGTCCGCGTTACAGAAAATCCAAAGATAAAATCGTTCCACAAAGTTTTACGAAAAGAAAAACTATTTCCGGATCACTTCACTCCTGTACAAAATTTATTTTTAAATGATTTTCCAACCAGATTACAGTTCTCCCATTTTCTTCTTAATAAACATAACGCTGACCATAAGTTTCTGAAGCAAGTCCTGTTTAGCGATGAAGCTACTTTTACCCGCTGTGGAGTTTTTAACTGGAGGAATAGCCATTCGTGGAAAATCGAAAATCCGCATTTACCAAGGGAGGAGCATTTCCAACATGAATTCTCCATCAATGTTTGATGTGGTATCATAGGAAACTGTTTCATAGGCCCATTCGAACTTCCACCAAGGCTCAATGGCAATCTGTATTTAAACTGCTTGGAAAATAATTTGGAGGAACTGTTAAACGACATACCTTTGAATGTCAGACCATAATTATTGGTTTGTGCAGGACGGCGCGCCGCCCCATTTTCAAAATTTAGTACGATACCATTTAAATCGGCGTTTTCCACACCGCTGGATTGGTTGTGGCAGCGAATTTCTGTGGCCTCCGCGCAGTCCGGATCTTAATCCTCTTAATTTTTACTTGTGGGGCCACATGAAGTCGATAATTTACAAAGACAATATCAATATCGGCGAAGAAGTACGGCTAAAAATCTAGGAAGCTGCCAATATTATATAAGCAAGACATTATTCAAAGTTAGACAATTTTTAACAAAACGTTTAAGAAAGTGCATTGAGCTAAATGGTGGACATTTTGACAATTTATTAAATTAATTCTTGTTCATTAAAACATGTATTTTCATAGATTTCTATCACATAAAATAATCATGGTTTGGAATACTTTGTAAATAAACATGTTTTCCAGTATTGTGGACATTGACGTGCACTTAGAACCGAAAACTTGGACAAGCATTTTAAGGCAAACGGTTGCCTTTACGCGTATGAACTAAGAGTACCTTATTTTTGTACTTTTTAATTCTCTTTCAGAAAGTAACAAAATTTTAAAATGTTCCACTAATAATACAGTTAGAGCCATTATAAAATTTCAGTGGTAGGTTAAGTGCCTCTTACGGTCAAGTCTGCTTCATGAAAATGGTTCTGGCACTGCACTACATAATGGTAAGTATGTGTACCAAATTTGAAAGAAATATCTTTAGATTTGTTGAGAAAAAATTAAAAATTAAACTTTAATGCCCTATAACTTCTTAGGGAGGAACGACTTTCGGCCTAAGGTATATTAAGTTTAATCGGTTTATTTTAACCTAAAGAATCTATGACTAAACGCTGGCCCATTCTTCCTGTGAGACCCTGTATAATAATTGAATCGATTTAAATTTTTGCTTCATTAAATATCACCCATGTTTAAAATATTTATAATGTTGATCTATGCATTTTTTAGTGTGTTTTGCAAAGCATTTAAATCTTTTTACAACTATATTAATGTTTTGTGAAAAATACATGTTAATGTCTTGGAAAAGTTCTGCTCAGAAGACTATCAAACATATTTAGACCCACTGAAAACAAAAATTTATATTAACACCGGCATTATTTTAATAATACTTCGAATCGATTAACATCTACAGCCTGATAGTAAGCAAATGAATAATAATTGTTATTGAATTATCCTTATTACCAGCCCTAACTTCTCGTCTTGTTAGATACATAACAAAAATTCTTGTTTCGTTTCCTCATTAGCACCAACTGTATTTTATTATATTTGAGCGTTTGTTCCTGAATATTTATTTAGTTTTATTTTAGTATTTAAGGTTAGTTGCAGTTCATTTGCGTTATGGAGTCTGCATTTTAAACAGTAATTATTATGCGTTTAGCAGAAACTAAAAGAACGAAAGTTCCTCATTATGGTTGATTATGCAGATAGAACCCGGTTTAAAAGTAGAAAAATATGTCATGCTGGAACGCTATTTGTTAAGCGCTTACAAAAAGACGTACAACGGACAGATATTGACCGTGCTTCTACCTCCTCCGACCGCTATCCATCGTCAGCCGGTTATATATTATAAGGAGCACAGATTTAAGTGAGAAATCATTTTATGTTCATTTTGGTTTCATTGTATTTTGTAGTAAGTTGTGTAGGAAAAATAAACTACTCCTATTATTTTTCTGAGTTATCGGGTGATTTTAAACCGGAACTTAATTTCGTTTCCAAACATATACCGGAACGGCCTTCCGGAGAGTTCCGGCTTACTTTGGATAGAACTTTAATTTACCAAAATGTGAGTCTGTTATTTAATGACAAATAGCAGAGTTCCAGCTATACATTCAACTGTATGTAAAATGAAGAGAAAATTTATAAATACTAGCTAGCTCCTTTGAGTTGATCTAACGACTACCATCGTAGTGGTAGCATAGACCGACGCTGTTGTTGTACCATTAAATGAACCTACCTATTGTGGTAGTGACCTGAATAACATTAAATTTGATCAGTGTGAAAACTATTAGATTATGCCGATAGTGTTGATTGGGTTGATATTAGAGTATTGTATAAGCAAATATGTGCGGCGGGGTAGCGCCTTATAAATATACATCTCAAACACAACTGAAAAAGATTAATAAATAGCCATTAGCAGATGCACACAAATGTTATTCAATTTTTAGGGCACAGGCACATTTTTGAAAACTTGTATTTTTAAAAAACCCCTGTTCTTATATTAATTTACAAACACGATGTACACCGATACCTATATCTAATAAATTCACTGAATATTTTAAACGAAGTTGGATTCGAGCTTGCGTCATCACGTTTACGATCACCCTATATGATCTGGTTGTCATGCATTATTCAGTTTCTCGAGGGTAAATTTATGTTAGCCTATTAGGCGAGTTTTTAGCGTCTTTTGTATGATAATATTTTATAATGTTTCAAATATTTAAACTAAAGCCAACCGAAGATAAAATATACGATTTGTATACAATATGTTCATTCAGAAGCTAAACGACGGTCTTGGGTTCGAACCCTGATTCGGTCGTTAATGTTTATGGCTAGCTACTTTAAGTTTTAAATGTAGACTACTAAAGAATTGACGTGTAGTAGTGTAAAAGATTAAATAATCTAATCTCATTTTTATACCAAACTGTAAATTAACTATTTATAAAAAAGAGAAGAAAGGATAGTTTATCTCTTTATGCAATCATTTGATTGCAAAGTTATTATTCACTAGGAAATCGTTGTCATTTTATTTTCCATCTACATAGGTAATCGCTAGAGATTAATATTCTGTTGACCTAATTTACATTAGCGATGTAGATTGTAGCGTTACGGGCCCTTGTGTTGTGTTTTTAGCTTTTATTTATCGTGATTCTTCGTGATCGTCTTAGGTTAGGAGCTAGAGTAGTTGAGCTAAATACGTGAAATAAAACACCAGAGTGATTTAATACTTTTATTATCATCAATATTAAACTGCAGACAGTGCAATTTAGCTACCTCCGGTATTTACCTGTTCAGGCTAGGGAACTGCAGGAAACCTTAGCCGAGGTAGGGCGACGTGATCTCAAGTACACAGATATTTAGATGGGACGTATTGAATCCAATTTCTTTTAACTAACAACGAAAAAGCGCGGAATAGTTAAAGGACTGAGAGTACCAGTAGCTGCAGCCGAGTTTCCTCCAGCGCAATATACAGGAGGATCCTTGGATACCTGCAGCTGCTGCCGAGTTTCCTCCAGCGCAATATACAGGAGGATGCTTGGATACCTGCAGCTGCTGCCGAGTTTCCTCCAGCGCAATATACAGAGTGGTGAATGGATACCTGCAGCTGCTGCCGAGTTTCCTCCAGCGCAATATACAGGGCGGTGAATGGATACCTGCAGCTGCTGCCGAGTTTCCTCCAGCGCAATATACAGGGGAAGGATTGGGTTCTTGTTCTGGTAGTGCTTCCTGACGGTTGAATCAAGAATGATCCCTTCATGACAACTTACTTCTGCTTTTATAGGCCAAAAACGAATGTTGGATCGTGAGAACCCACTGCACGTGCACCAATTTGAAAAACCATTTCACGCTCTATTTATTGTGAGCCCAAGAATATTTAGTTAAAATCAATTCAACAGCCGAAATAACTTTCTTTACCTAATCCTCACATCCTAATAAATTTGGTATATAATAAACACGTCCATGCGTGGAATTTCACCCATAAGGGTTTAGTTCGGCAAAAAAGTAATAATTTAGGCAGATTATGGCTAGCCGAAACTAACAATTTATCACAAAAACAGACCGCGCTAAAGACAGCTGTTGTGGAAAATCCTACGTACTTGAGATCACTAATTCGAAGTCATATTGTTACCTGCAATAAAATAGCTGGAAGAAAGACGCTGCAAACAAATATTTTAAAAATGGAATTATAACATTCAACTATCGAATGTGTAGTTGTTTTATAATTCCATTCATTGTACATGAAAGTGGATATTTATTTTGTGACTGTTGCCCTCATAAATTAAGTGTACCCGTAAAGGACAGCCCCTTTACAAAAATAAATATGTGTGACGGAACGGCCATTTCTAAGATCATTGAAGCGTGATTTCCAAACTCCAGCTAATATTCATTAGCATTTAGTTACATTTAACATGAAATCTCTATGCGAGTATAGATTAAAAATGAAAATTATGAGCATAATGTCCCAAATCCGACTATCGGTAATAATATACATATAATGGCAAATGCGGTCCGCTACAAGATAAAAAAGAAAATATCAGGTTTTAATACGTTCGAATTAGCAACTGCAAAATTTTGCATTTGCAGCAGAATGAGAAACAAGTTTTTGTTTCCTTCGAACGTCAGAACTTAAAACAACAGTGTTTTTATATTTTTATTATAATACAATTTAGTTTTGATGTAATTTCTCAGTGTTAACCTTGAATACAAATTAGCTCATTTAAGTAATAAGCAGTTGAATTATTATTGGTTATTAACTTATTATACGTGCCATATATCCATTGGGTAATTTGTATTTTTAGCAAGAAACTATCCATACACTATAGCGATTTTATGAATGATGAGTGGTACTGCACTAACTTATTTTCTTTCGAGAACAATTATCTGAAATTAATCAGATAGTGAGGATCAAACTAAGCATTGGTAAGCAATATAAGTAAATTTATTAAAGCCATAACCAATTTGTAATACAATACTCATAACTTACCACCATGGAAGATTTTTAGTCTTGATTTCAAGTAAATTATTACAACTAATAGATACTATTACAGTATATTTTTACAAACAACATTAGAACATTTTCCAATCCACCTTTAAACCAGAATGCTTGAACAACTTTTGCGAACAAGATAATATACAAAATAAACTTCGTTGGCAGTTTGTTAGGGTAAAATTAAGACTGGATTCGCAGAAGTCACGCAGATATCTGCAATAATGTGGCACTATTTATGTCAGTTGTCTTGGGGTAATAAAGATATCAGGGTAAAACAGATACAGCGGGTATCATAAACAAGTCTCTCTGCTTGACTGCTCATATGCTCTGCAGACTTATATTTCCTACCGATTACGATAAATATGGTCCTTATAAGGAACGTAATCCTATGGTAATTGCTGATGGTTCTGTGTGTATCGCCCGCCCATTTCCTTTATGGTCTATCCTTCACCACATTTACATTTGCATTATAGTTACAGTGTAGATGTAGGTACAAAAGTGTGCGAAGATAAACAAAATGTATGATTTATAGTTTGAGAGTGTAGATGTCCGCACTAATGTATACTAGACTCGCAGTAACCGTGTAAGTCATACTCCTTAAAGTTTGTAGGAAGTAATGCGAAATTATAGAGTCGTTTTTGACATAATTATTTCAATGGCAATATTTATAGATAAATATTCCAATCAAGCCAAGTGTGACCTACGTGCCATTAAAAAGCAAAAATGCCGACGGTCATAAATATAGTGTATAATTTTCTATAATTTCCCACAAAATTTTGATTAGATTATTGCTTGCACGTTTTTTACAGGATACTCTTGACGCGATATTTGTGTGCTGTTGGGTATATTACCATAGTGTTAAATACATGGTGAGCCATCCTAAACTCCATTAAATTTGTCTTTCCATATGAGATGGCTATAATTTATCTGTATTAGATTACACATTCTGAACTTCTGCTATAGCGCGTTTCAGAGTCGCCGTGCAGCATGGAGAAGATACAAATACAAGGTTGTCAAACTTATTTGTGAGGCACCTTTAAGACATAAAATATAATCCCTTTCACACAAAGGTTTGAAGTATGGTAATCCTATTGTAACCCCTAAAAAAAGGGTGTTGTTAAATGCCAGGTTCAGTGGTTCTAAAACATTTATATTTTATTAAACCTGAGAGTACAATTTTGGCTAAGTGCAATTAATTGTTTATTATTTACATATTTATAAGAGTAAAAAAGAAACAAAACATTTACCAGCTTGATATAATATGCAAGCACTACTGTATAACTGAGAAAATAAATTACATAAAATTATGAAGATTTTGTGAAATATACGACATGTTTTACAGTTAATTATCACTGTCGCTAAAAATATTTAGATCACTATCACTATCACCAGCGTTGATATTGATAATTATGGTCTCTATTTCGTCCGTTATGTTGTCAACTTCCCACATTGACTTTTCTATTTTCCACACATTAAATACCCATTAACAAATTCCTGAGTATTGTCATTATGCTTGATGTGTATGATTCATTTTGAAAATCACATTAGTTTACAAAGAGAAATTCCTCATTGTATATAACAAAACAAATTAAGAACTTAACATTATTATCTTGGTTGGTTAATATTATTTTTGTTTGAGAACTTCTGAACACCTACATCATTTCGACAAATTAAACCCGACGTGCTATTGATAAGAGATTACGAATACTGGCAACAATGTCGTTTTTTGTCCCATAAGAAAATCATTACCCTATCTTCTCCATGCTGCACGACGACTTTGAAACGCACTATAGTATTTTTCTCCACTGAACTGGCTGAAAGCGATGTTGTCAGATGCATTTATTTTGGATCAGCCTTTTTCCTGTAAAATACATGAATTACATTTTAAAATATTGGCAATTACAAATAAACTCATCTCTTCGGACTTAGACAGAATTGATTGATATTGACTTTTCGCTAACCGTTGCAGATAGCGTTATCACAGCGTACAATCCTGAAACTTTACATTGGCAATTACATCTGAATTGAATATTATAGTTCCACTTTGGTAAATAACCTGCTATATTTTCTTATTTGGTTTAAATTATTAAAAAAATGTTTATACATATGTATGTTTACTTCTTGAAATGTCGTGATGTTGAGAGGTTGCTCATCTTCTTTAGAATAATTTGACATATACCGACTTCGCTGATATAATCTTGGTTAAACATGGCTGAAGACAATGTTTTCAAATTTATTAATAGTTGATTAACATTTTTACTATAAAATACGGAATAAAACTGACAACATTGCCTTATAATTCATAACATACATTCAAAAAAATGACACCCTACAAAGCAATATTTACATACACAAAAATACCAGATTATTGTAATTGATGGAATTTTAAAATATTGGCAATTTTAGAGTGGTTTGATGTGATAGTTGTTATGTCCTAAATAGATTACTAGATAGATTGCTATCTAAATATGTTTAGTTTTTGAACTATGGTCGCCGTGTTGGCGTGTAAACACATCTTTTCAAGAAAAATTTGACGAACTTCAAAAACTTAAATCTGCAAAAGACTTGTTTCAATAAATATTATTATACACGTACTATAAAAACACACAAATAGCTAATGCATGTATACGTAAGCTCTGTTTATCTTTGGTAGCTGCGGAGTATAGTTCTTACGATGAGTATTTTTCAGTTTCGGATTAGCGCTTTATTTGAATACCACAAACTGAACGCATTTCTGTCTTTGTTAGTTGCTTGCAGAGTAACTGTAATTACCTTTAATGGCTGTATAACAAAAATGCTATTAACTTATCTTCAACCTCTTAATACCAATTTCCACCAACCAAAACAAACCGGGATATCTACAGAACTATTTCCCAGCAAAACAAAGGTTCCCAAAGTGTATAAAATAAATTTCAGCATAAAACAACTTAACAACATGGTAAATAAAAACTCTTACGGGTAACTTCCGAAAATAAAATATTGACATATAATCCTCCAAAACATTTTAAATACTGCTGGAAACAGATTTAAGTAGTAACGTTTGGCTACAGTGTTGGTGTTGTTTCGTTCGCAGATGTCACTACGACATATATCTTTGTCGGAAATATGAATCTGCAACCAACTAATAAAGACATAAATGCGTTCAGTTTGTGCTGTGCAAATTAAGCGCTAATCCGAAACTGAAAAATGCTCATCGTAAGAACTATAACCAACAGCAAAAACAATTATATTAAAACGCTGATTCGACTGGCATACTGTTTTTGAAATTGAATTTGTTGTGTTGCGTAGGCTTAAAAATTCAAGAAAAACATTATCGCACTATATTATTAAAAATTTAATTTGATATACATGACGTTCGTTGCGATAGTGCAATAATTTCTCATGAATCTGTTATAATTAAAATTTTCTAAGTATAACACCCCTGGTATATTGTTATTTAATTGTATAGATCTGTTTGCGCTAAAGACAAGAAAGAATATTAAATTCTAAGAGGAAAAATTATTACCGGTAATTTAGATATTGCAGAAAGCAGTAATGCCTTTTTGTATTTTTGCAAAACTAAACTCCCATACAGTGATGTATGTAAAAAAACACTATAAAGAAACTTCACTGTATAGAATTCATGGTTAGATACGAAATTAATCTCATATATTTGATAGTCGGCAACATTTTAAGCGATATTTTGATTATAAAACTGAATTTTTTACTATTACCGACATACTGTTGGTGGCAATACCAAATTTTGCGACATCTTGTGTTGGACACTCGTATGGACGTTTTCCTACACCTTCAACTTGTCTCCAATACTTTAACATTTTCGTTTTGACATTTTTAAAGAACTGCTGAATTCAACACCAAGATAGCAACTAACAAATACATGTACAATGGCAAATGAACTTAACGTAAGGGATGTGAAAACCAAAGATTATCCTAAGTGCCTACAATGGCAAGTAACACCTTCTATTAAATTTGTGAACATTCTATAAACCACTTAGAAATGTATCTTTATACTTGATAAAGAACTTAAGCGTTTCTTGGAAAAATAGAAAATAGAAATGGTATGTAATAATCCCCTAAAAATTTCATCTGTATACCTGAGTAATATCGTAAAAGTTTGAAAGAAAAACATCACAATATGGAGGCTTTACATCATAATTTAGAGGTATTTTTACATGTAGTTGAGTCTGAAGGTCAAGATCCTCGCAATTATATCATTTTATAGAAAAAATCATTAAATAGGAGTTCGACTATACTTGATTTTGATATGGAGTTTTCGGATTAAGCTAGCTGTACACGGTTTGTTTGGTAATTTTTTTGAAAACTAATCACCAAGCTGTGTGGAGGTTTTGAATATGTATTTTATAGTTTCGTTAACGAGATGAATCTTTTTTTTGTAATATAACTCCTTATATCATTTTTTTATGCATTCTCGTAATTGTTCTCTACTCTATTTGATCTTATGTTGTTGCATTTCTTAAATTAGTATTTTTAGTAGAACGTTCTTATTTTTCACTTATTACGTAGTGGAAAGTGTATTTCGTTATTAGGGTTGGAAGAATAAATAATAATTAAAATATTTCAGTTTTGAACATCTAAAGTGGAGTTGAAAGGATAACTACGTATGGTAATGGTTTTAAAATGATTTTTCTGAACCGGTTGTGATAATTATATCAATGTCCACTCTTCAAAAAATACAAATACTGTTTCAACATAAATACGACATAACTTTCGTGAATGGGCTATTGCTAATCACTCTTAAAATCACCATTTTTAGGATGAACCTTTACTAATTTTAGCGACCTCCAATATTTGCTAATATTTGTTATTGTTTGATATGTTTATAGACCATTGTTCTCCGAGTAACTAAATTACGAAGTATATAAAAAAACATACATCTATTTAACACTTTGGCGTTATCTAATCTATGTTGCAACGCGGAAACCTCGCATTATTTACGTATGTAAATTATTTTTGAGAAAAACAAATCTTATTTTAAATTTGTAATCTAAGATGTTGACCTTTGGAAATTCTATTTATAATAATCGGCTCATATGGATGTCGGAAAATCCGAATCACATTACTTAGTACTAATATTTAATACTTCCTGACAGTAGAAGAACGTAGTGTTTCAAAACCTTGGACGTACATATTCCTGCAAAACAAGCATAGGTAAAATATCTCCCTCCCTGATTAGAATTAAATCACTGTGTTCTACGTCCCTGACTAATCCATTCTTTTGGAAGATTACTAACCGTGACCATGAATGATCGAGTCCACTGTTTGAACTATTATTGTTTAAATATTTGATACCGGGCGCTCAGTGAATTTAGGAAGGCCCGACACCGATCTCGAGGGGGTTGTAGAGGGCTGGCAGATGTGCAGATGACCAGATAAGGGCGTGCAACTCGGCTGCTTGTCATGTCACCGCTCATCCGATACGGCTAGTTACTTATTCGATTCGCATTATCATTATTACTCGGTTTGCACCCTCGCCGCCCCCCAAGCCCCAGTCCCTACACGAAGACGAGCAAATGTGAACGGACGTGTAGATATAATGGATAATGTATTGTCGTTTAATTTCATATCTGATGTATTCAGTTTTAATTTAGATTTTTTATTACCCTGCTAATGGCCCATTTAAATATTCATTCGTTTTCGTTTTGGAATTCATTTTCTTTTTATAAGATGGCCGTAGCAATTGTTAAAGGGTTTATGTAATATAATTGAAAATGGCAAAGCAAGTATACTCATTGGTTTAATATAATCTAGCCAAACACGGGTACAATATACATAACGTTTTTATGTATACAATTTTATTTATATCACGGTATATACAGGGTGTATCAGAAGTAGGTACAAATGCTTAAACCAGTAATAGATTGGCTCAAGTAGAATTCAATGGTGCTATTCATTTTTCAAAAATCATTAAGTTTATTTTTTTGAATTAAAAAATAAAATAAAATTTTGTTTGAGAACTGCTGATGATACATAGAAAATGCATTTAAGCTGCAGAAGGTTATTACCTAATTGTAAAGTAAATACAAAGTGGCAAACACGTAAAAACTTGTCTGACTTGTGATAACAACAACAAACTGAATAGAAATTACTGACCTACAAACTAGTATTGGTTTGTGGCGGGTGATAAGAAATTTTTGCACTTCTATCTTACTCTCCTTTGCATAATATGTCTTTGAACTCAAATTTTTGTTATTATCCTGCGGTACTCAAACAATTTTGGGTCAAATTTTCAATTATTATTTTGTCACATCTTAAAGATCCGATTGCCAAAGAAATGTTTTTTCTGGTTTGTATATGTTGTAATCTACCATAGAATTTAATATTTGCACCTATTTCTGATACACCCTATATGTATGTTATAGTTATAGTTACAGTTATGTGTTATACTGTCTAAAAGACCATATACTCTACTCCTACTCAGTACTTGATGTAAATATTCCTTATTTATACTATACGATGTCTGTATGCAGTTGTCTCGCCAGGAAATAACTAAATAAATCTATTTTTTAAATATAGAAATACGAGGGAGAGATTCATTCAAAGGAAACAAATAATATTTACCGCCGAAGTAATTTCGTTTCCAACCATGTAGTTAAAGTCCAATTAATGACATGCTTGTTAGGGATTTCGAAGGAATTCTTTTAATTGATTATGTATAGCCAAAAGCTACAGCACTGGTGAAGATGTCATCAATTAGATATGGAAACTGCGTAAAATATTCAGGAGAAAAATTACGTTAAGTGTCTTACTGCTTCATGACAACACCTCCTCGTCCAAAGTATAAAATTGTAGTTGACATCATTTGTGAATGTAGTTCTCAGGAGTTATCCACCAACCGTATAGTCCTGACGTAAGCCTTTTATTATTTAAAAATCTAAAGCGACTATTAAGGGGAGAGAGATTTTTGCACAAATTTAAAGTGAAAGTAAAATAGTATATTAAAGAACTAGTTTCATAAGGCCTTTTCTTAACGCACGTGTCCAAGTTTGAAAAACGAGACGCGAAGCGTCGAGTTTTTCAACGGACGAGTGCGACAAGTGGTCTTATGAAACGTGTTCTTTATACTATTTTTTCTATTGAGGAAGTTTAAGAGTATTTTAAATAAATTTATGTAGAAAATTTTACGTCAAATCAATTACTAGGGAGTTTTTATAAACACTTATGGCAGCACTGACAGGTGGCTGAAACTGACATTTCAAACTTTCAAATCCAAATCGAACTACCAACATCGTAAAAAAACAAACTAAAAACAGTACGATTATAGGCCTCCTTAACGTACTGTTTTTAAGCTAAAACAGTGCGCTTAGAACGGCTTTATAAAACCGAAATAGAAAAAATCATTTTAAAAGGTCTGGAATTGTTAATGTCTCGTTACGAGAAATGTATGTATTAATGAAGCTTACGTTGAAAATTGAATTCATTGCTCTGTTGTTTCTTTAAACCTAATTACACTGGAAAGATGTGGAACTCCCTTCTTGATTAGGACTTTCCCACTGAAAATTTGTATAGAAAAATCGTTAATAGTGTGTGGTCCCAGCGATAGCCTGTTCACGTTTGAGTCAGAAGTACCTTCGTTTATCAGATTCAACCAGTTCGAAGAAAAATATACTATAGCTTGGACGCTTCTTAGCGTCGGTTATTAGGCCCCTAATTGATTAACGTTTTAAAAAAATATGTTAAGGAATTCCAAAAAATGTTGTTGCATTTTCTGGAACACTGTCCATGCTTAAAAATAGAAAATTTCCAAAGTGTTTGTTTGACTCATTTCATCATCTAAATTTTTAATGTTGGGATAATTATTTTACAAATGTTAGTTCATCAAACCATAACATTCTCATTTCTCTCTGTGCAAATACCGAAAAGCACAAACATTGTACTGATGTATTTATAGCAAAATCAAATACGCATATGATACGGACATGTCAGAAAGCATAAACAGAATAAATGAATTATAAAATACATTCTGATTGAAACATCACGCTGCGCTGTGGGCTATCAAAGTAAAATAATCAGGGATTATCATTGTTTGCAGATGTCAGAGGACATACGGGGTGGCTTAGATGGGGTAGCGAGGGCAACTGCACCTAGACACGACATATGCATTGTGCGGGGGCACCGGCCGTACACAGGGGGTTGCGCTTTTCGCGGCGACATACGGTCAAGTTTCGAGAGCGAATACCGTACATGTGCTGTTTTACGCTTCTGCTCCTGATGTGACAGGTTTATTGACAGGTTAAAGTTACACTTAATAAAAGAGTCCGTCCGTGTGCTTTGCCTATCATTATATTCGCTACAACCGAACAAAACGGTTTGTTTTATTGACAACGGCGAATTTAGGAGGAAAGGGGCTGCGTAAAATGAAAACACATTGTCAGCGTTACTTTATCAAGACATATAAATCGAAGAAACAATACACATTTGGTTGATCTAGAGAAAGATTTTGTGTTCACATATAATCGATTAATCAAACAATCAGTAGGTGAGTAATCGAATAGCGTTAATTAAATAAACAATTAATTGGAGAGTCGATTTATAATCGATTAGTCATATCGGCCATGCAACAGCTATGTGACGTAAGCCTAAACAATTATTGGACATAGTAAACTAATCCATCAACCAGGTATATTTTTAAATAATATATTAGCTGATTACTTGAATTTGTAATAAAGTAATAAATTATATGTATACCATAAAAAATTGAGACTTCATTCAAAAAAATTGGGTATCCTTTGTAGAGAAAGAATCAAACTACATATATAAACATTAGAATTATTTTCTGCCTTTCAAAAATTCTCATAATGTAACTACTTGGACCTCTTGCTAACTGTAGTTGAATTGTGTGAGGAAGCTATGTATTCCCTTCACTTCAGGGCCCCTTTTAAAGATCCTGGAAGAAATTAATAAATTATTCGGTCCAATAATGGTAATATATTTGAAGTTTTAATTGTTGTTTAACAGAAATAATTTAGTATTCAAATAATAAGAGACTAGAGACGGCCGTGGGCTAGAGGTCAGTCTTCTATGCTGAAGATCTGAGGCTCAACATTGGGTTTTTTAACGGTTGTTGGCCGCAAGGCTACGGCAAACAGCGAGGCGTTCTGCCTAGTAAATCTGATCTGGAAGAGAAGTATTTCCTTTCTTCCCGTATTCTAACTACATTCACATAGTTAGTTTAATTACCATTATATTAATTAGAATATTATATACTTAATTTAATTATTATAATTAGGGTGAGAGGAGGGGGGTTAGGGAGAGGGAGGGAAGAGAAAGGAAAACTATACTAATGTGATTAATTACAGTTTTCAAAGTAAGCCAGACACTTACTTTTATAAATAACGTAAGTGTTATCATATCCTAGAGCAAAGCTTCTTAAACTATAGGTCGCAACCCCGTATGGGGTGGCGTAACTGAATGTGGGCCTCGCGAAAAATTTGCCAACTGTAAAAGGTTTTCGAAAGAGTAACGACCAAAACTTAATTCAAAATCAAACGCGTTATGAATCCAAGGTGTCTCTAACATGGCACAGTTGTTTTTTGTGTAAGATATGTTTATGAAGGAAGCATACATGAAGAATTATTGATTTCTCGTCCTTTGCATTGGCACACAAAAGGGGAAGATATACAGGGAATTTTTTTTTTCAGTTAACAATGTACATGTAATAGTCTATGTATACTTTTAAAAAGAACGCATCAATTACGCCTATTATGTAGGCAACCAACTATACAGAAAACTAAAGCATACTGTGACCAAAACAATCAAATTAATTCAATGCTAAAAAATAAAATTAGTCTTTATTTAGTGTCTTATTGCGTTTTTTTATACAACCATGAGCGCCTCCGCATCCCACGAATTCTATAAGAAACTTTCTAAACGACCGGTTTCCAGGACGTTGGATAGGGAGGTTCGGTACCGTACCGTGACACCCGCGTTCTGCAGATTTGTCGCCCAATGACTTCTTTGCTTGGGGATACTTGAAATCAAAAATTTATACACATATTCCAATACAAAGTATTGATTAATTAAAAGATCGCATACGTGCCGAGTGCAATAGCTTGAATCCTGACTTTCTTGCGAATGCTGTGCGTGCTTTTCAACAACGTTTAGGTTAATGTTTAGAAGTAAATGGTGGCCATTTCGAATACTTGTTGTAACTGTTGTTTTTACACCGCATCGAACGTAACCTTCATACTAGATCATTTAAAACTACAGTGACCTTTCTGTATGCTTCTGTTTTTTTAGTTTTCTGTATATTTGCTTGCCTACTTAATAGACGTAATTGATGCGTTCTTTATGTACAACGTATACTAAAAAGAAAATTCCCTGTATATCTTAAAGGCAATGAATTTTTCATAATTTAAGTTTTACTGTGGAAAAATTACATTAGAGTATGTAAAGACAGTGTTAAAGTAAATGATGGGCGAGAATGTTGGATTTATAGGAAAAGTTAGAGCTGGCGGCAGTAAACATATTAGTTTTACTTGCAGCATTAATCCATCGAGGGGCACTCATATTAAAAAAAAACAGCAGAGTTTGATATGCTTCTCAATACTATCGAAATTATTAACTTCATTAAACGCCGTGGTTTTTAAAGTCGTTTGATTTTAAACCTTTGCAAAGACATGGACTCCGTTTACAAAATCTTATTACTACATGCAGAGGTAGGGTGGCTCTCAGGAGGACGAAGTTTAAACAGATTTTTGAAATTGAAAGCTGATGTTGTTGTATTGTTGACTGAGCAGAAATCTAATTTTGTTAATTTTTTCATAATGTCTTGTGGCTTCCAAATTGTTTTATTTGTCGGATATTTTTGAAAAACTCAAATGATTAAATATATATATAAGTTTTACTAACAAGATTAACATATGGAAAAATAGGGTGGAAAATGATTCTTTTGAAATGTTTTCAGCTACATATGATTTGATAATTGAAAATAACTTTCCCATTGATTTAATTGTAAGAGTTGTAATTGATCATCTGAACTTTCTAGAGATACAGTTTCGGAAATAGTTCCCATCAAATTTTGATTCTTAAAAACTAAGTGGGGTTCGTAAACTATAACCAATTGAAATTAAAATATCAGTTATCCGCCAGTAAAAGTTGAACAAGAGTTTACCGAGTTGTCAAGCGACACAGGTTTAAAACGTAAGTTTGATAAAAAATCATTATTGTAATCTGTGCAGAGGATTAAGAGGAAATTTCCAACTATTTCCTAAACATACTTCACTTTGTACTACGATTTATGCAAAGCGGTGTTCGCAGCATTGACGATTATAAAATCAAAATATCGATCATAAAACTCTTAAAAACGCTGCGTGGTGCATTGTTAAATATTCGGCCACGATTTAATTCTTTATGCAAAAATAAACAAGTTCATCAATCTTATTAGTATGCAAGTTTGTTTCACCTTTCATAAGTGTTAAAATTACGTGTATACCAAAAAATTATTTTAAAATAAATTTCTTTAGTTTTATTATCAGTAAATGATCGATTTGTATATCTATTCTATATGCTTACGGTCCCTTAAACATTTCTCAGGCGAAAAGAGGCGCAAGTGTAGAAAGTTTTTAAAGCCCTGGCCTGGAGCCTCAACTATGTTCGTAATATTTTCAACGGTAAATTAAAAATTTATGTAATAATATATCGATAAGACATATCTTTTTTATACTTTCTGCAACCAAATCTTGTTTTCCTTACATCTTGTTAATGGCATAGAAGGACATCTTCTAGAATGAACATTTCCTGTCTTCTTAATTATGGTGCGTTTTACTTGAAATTAAATTTCATAACGTCTTATTGATTTAGGAACTTTACAGTATAAGCCTTCTGGATTGCTTTGTTGAGAATATGTTTTAGCAAGTTGCAACCATAATTGTTAAACACACATTTTACGCTTGGACTTCTTGTTCTATCCCGTCGGGTGTAGAAAATGATTAGCTATCCAAACAATATATGCGTTTATTGCGGAAATATTTGTCAATTCCTTAGAGAGCTTAATTGGCCATTTGCTGCATTTAACCTACACACACGCATTCTCTCCTTATCGGTAGTATTGACTGCTGACTGGCATTTTAGTACTGCGATGCAATTTCAAACCTACTATAAGATCATCTAGAAAACGCAATTAAATGAGGATATCCCCGAAATGTATTTTATTGTTTAAATACCCAAGAAGAAAGCGTCAGTTAACTTAACTATAAGTAGTAAATTGAATAAAACAAAGTAAGTAATAGCGGCTGTTAATATATAATTGAGGATTTCATAATCACAACATTTAAAATACCGAAAAACCAAAAAAATACAGAGTGTAAGACATGGGGCATTGAAAACACTCTCCCAGGTTTAACAGAACAAACCGAAAGACGGATATGGAAAGCACATTTATTCTACAAATACTGGAATTATAAGACAAAAACAGTAAGTCATAATTTTTTTATAAACTTTGTGCCCTTAGCACTGTCTCAATTGTGCCATAACCCACCTGTTTTTAATTAGACAAATTGGCAATTGTAGTCTCGTCGAAACCAAGTATTATTGATGGCAGTTTTGTAAATTATAAACTAATCAAAGATTGCAATTATTATTTCTACTGCGATTGAAATTAACTGTAAAACCTATTGGAATTCGAACGCATAATGCATGTCTCTTGTTGCTGGGCTAGACTACCGATTAAAACTAAATTCGATAATTATCATATCGTTAACAGGTCGTGAACTTTCAAATAGCTTTTCTTAAACCTTAATTGCATTTCTTTGGACTTTCTACTTGGACTATTTGGAAAAACTGAAACTGCAGATCAAGTATAAGTAGTATCAAATTTCGACAATGTTTATTTTAATTAGTAGAATATCATACCGGTGTAAATAATAGATTATTGTTAACTAATAATTCAAGTTCGACAAATAAATTAAACAATTTTTAATAAATTATTTTCTGGGGGTCAGATATTACTTTGGAATATACCTACGTCAAATACCGAGTAATTATCCGACTAACCATTCAGCAAATGGTATACTATACAAACATTCATCAAGGATTGTAAATCAATAATTAGGAACTCAATCAGCTAGTAAAAGAAATCAAACACTCAATTTATTATTTACTTAAAGATTTCTAGATTGCATTATTATGAAATATATTACAATGATATTGTATTTCTCAATTCATCGATTATTTATGGTAAAAAGTAATCGAATTCTCAAACATATAATCAGACAATTGATTAATCTATCAATAACATCCAGGAGCCACCAGATTAATGACTCCTTATTAAAATAATTAGGGAAAATTGTATGGCATTTTTTTTCATATATCCTCTAACTCGTTCTTGCAAATGGTGTAAGTTATTGCCTCTATTTGATCAACAAATATTTATTCCCAAACGAGAAATTATCAATTTTATTCATGCAACACCTAATTTTCTCGTTAACCCTACAACGTTCTCGGTAAGTATATTAGAACCGTGTTTTATACTGTGCAGGAGCTCCGTTTTGTTGGAATATCTAGTATAACTTATTTTCTTCCAGAATTATGTTCTAATAACGGTAATGCTAGATAATCGTTCATGGCATTAAGGCGATTTTTAAGACCAAAATTAAGGATTAGTAAGTCCATTAGGTCATCTTGTTAAATTGACCGTGGGTCATAATCATTCCGATTCGTGTATGTAAATTAGGAAATAGAACTACGTCGGTAGCATTGATACCCGTATTTAACAAAATTGTTCTTTTAACTGTCGAACATTGTTGTGTATGTATATGTACCTATTATCGCTAAAATATTACAAAATGAAAACGTGATAATAATAAGAAGAAGACCATCCAGAAAACTACCCTATAAATTATATAAAACAGTATTTAGTAAAGAAAAACTAGCGTGGTAGAATGTAAGAAAAAATTAGATTAGTTTATTAATTCAGTTGGTATCTCAAAAATTTAAATCATTGTTCTCATTAGTTTCCAGTGCAATTCCTCTAAACGAGAAATGTTACACAAAAGCTAAGTAGAACTTCGACTTGATATTTCTTTCCGTTTTATAAATACTGCATAATAATAAAAGCACATATAAAGATGAGCTCTGCAAATTCGTCTCGTAACCGAGTTAACAGTGAAATAACAAACAGAGGATTCATTATTTTTGTAGAATTTCAATCTAATTTTTCTGTTTAAGATATGAAATTCCCCGGCTGTGCTCGCTGCCTCTGGGACGACTTTAAATTGCTGCAGATCTAAATAAACACTCTGTATTTACCCAGAGTTCTCATTCGTTTTACAAATTCAGACTCTCTGTAATTATATTTGGATTTCAGGCAGATACTTTTTCAGTTTTCGCTTCGTGCACATTTCAATTAAGCAAAATAAAACCAGTTTCCTTTTGAAGGCGGAATAAATGTTGAAAAAGGCACCCGACTTCCCTATAAAAGCGGAAGATTTCTCCTAGGAACGAATACTTTTCGAGTCGTTCTGGGCTGAGCTCTGCGAAAGTATGGCTCAATGAATACGTTACAATTTACAAATCTAATCAGCAACAAAGATGATGCTAATTAAAAGTTCTGCTTTTAAGCGTTTCCCCGAATAACATCCGCCCAGTGATTCCTCCAATTTTATTTCTCGTTTGTGTAATTTTACATCATTACTTATTAATTTTTGCCAATTAATTCTCGCTTCTCGCTTTAAAATTTATATCCAGCGAAGTGGGAGAAAAGTGCTCGTTGTGAAGTATATTTGAAGAGTGGAAGTTTGGGAAAGTAGGAATTGCATTTGACGAACAAATTTAATTAGGGCAGAGAGAAAAAAGTCTCGCAATGTAAATTAATTACAGAGAAGTCTTCTTCGTTAATATTTCATTATGCTTTTTTATTATGAATGATAATATTCGCTTATAGATGCAGCCTTTTCAGTTCGTTCGAGAACAAAATTTTATTATTTGCTCCGGAAAGGCCCTCGTGTGTTAGAAATAATCTCTTATGGCGCTTTTTAACGGCCTTTTTTTCCAATGTAATTAGTAAAACCACTACTCGAATATTGTTAATAGTAAGAAAACCACCGTGAGTTTAAACTTATTCTCTACATGACAGCAGTGTAACAACTATATTGATATTTCTCTAAATATTAATAAATAATGAGAAAATTATAAAAAAAATACCCTACAGAAATGTTTAAATTGTTTACCATTGTTGGTATTGACCAGCACGTGTGTAAACACTTTGTATCGAATGCCCAACAATTTCCGGGCTGTTACTTTCTATTTCTAAACGAAACCGACGCTTTAAATCGTCTAAATTGTTTGGCATACTAATGTAAACTCGCGATTTCGCATGGCCACATAGAATTATCATCTGTTTGCTCCGTATTGTGTCGCGTATACACACTTACAAAAACAAAATACGCCTAGAAAGTATAATACGTTTATATAAAATTGTGGCAGTACAGGTCCTACGGTACGGAAGTGAGACGTTGGTTCTCGCACAAGAAAAACTAAACAGAGTAAGAATAGCAGAAATGGAGTTCTTAAGAAAAGTAGAAGGAGTAAGATCCGACAGAATGCAAAAAATACATCAGTGACTGTCTAAAGGTGGGACTTCTTCCAGAAAGACTGCTGGAATGTAGAAAATATGGTACCAACACCTAAACAGAAGGACGAAAAATCGAATACCAAATTTGACATATCTTCACAACTCATAAGGAAGAAGAAGCCTAGGAAGACCGTGGAAACGATGACGAGACGGAACCGGTCGAAGACCTATACCGTGAAAGGCGACGACCAAGTCGACGACGTTGTCTGTTTTAAGTTCCTTTTTATTTTACACCTACAAGAGGTAAATTCGAGCTGGATTTTTTTATACAGCAAGAACAGTAACATAAAGTTAATGAAAAATATTCTGCTTTTGCGAATACTCACAACAACAACACACTTGGTTGCGTGGTTGCTCCACCTCCATCACTCCTCATCCGACTTGAATTTTTTGCGTCTCATGTAATCCTTTAAGGGGTCCAAAAACATTATAGGTGCAGGGCGATAAGTCAGGACCATATGATGGTTGAGGCAACACTTCCCATTCTAAGTTATCCAGCGTTTCTTAGGTTAAGCGGGCTACATTATCGTGAAGAAGAACGATGCCTTTACTCAATAGTCCGCGTTGTTTGGTTCTCACAGGCTTTCTGACTGAAAAAGAAGTTGACCGTAATAATCTACGTGTATAGTCTTCCTATCAACTAAGAAATCTAGAAAAATACAGTACAGCACACAGTAGCCCACACTTTTCCTGCTGACGATAGGGTTTTGAATTTCTTTTGCGGCCGAGAATTTGCAAAATTGTCTCCTTCAATTTTAATACATCAAAGAAGTTCATATGAAATTTTGGGCGGTAAATTGCTGCTGTGGTTAATCCTTAATCCGCTTAAATGAAATGGTTCACTGTCTTGGATATGTAAATTGCGGTGATGACCATTTGGAACCCACCGTGCATTACCTTTATTAAATTTAAGCTGTTTGTGAAGGATAAGCAGACAATACGAACACTAATATTGTATTGTGATGAGGCGAGATGACGCGGTTTTCCAAGCATCTCTCTGCACTTGTGCCCTATTTAGCCCATCGTACGCTCTAACTTAGAATTTTGCCTATTGAGGCTTATATCTACTCCCGTTTTACTACGTTTCCACTTACAAAATTGGTATATGCTTTTATCTTGAAACCTCAAGCGCAAAACACCTTTAACTTTTTAATTTTTAATGCACAATTTCGCTGGGTATTTTATTTTGGACAGATAAGGGACAACTTGTACGCATACATGTAGCGTAATTATATCTAAAATGGTACAAAAAATGGCATTGCATGCTGGAAAATACTAGCAAAACAGTTTATTACCATGTTAAGTTTTTGTGGTGTTAATATTTTAAAACAATGAAAGTTGCCAACATTGCATGCATGTTTTCTAGTATGAATAATAATATGTTGTAATAATCCATTAAAATAAGGGTTAGCTGCGTAACAGCCCCTACAAACCACTGAGAGGTGGCTCGGCGATAGAGCATTTACCTTTCATTCGGAAAGTCTTAGGTTCGAACCCACGGGCTATCTGTCCTGACTCAGGTTTTTCGTGGTTGTCCTGGGTCATACAGGTAATGCTGGGACAGTATCATGAACGAAATTCCATTATCCAATTTTCCTGGTCTTTCCTATTCTTCCATTCCCATTACTCGCTGAATGAGAAGAAGAGAGGCTTAGATTGACCCTTATAGCGGGCCGTCCTCTTGTGAGAAATGCTCCTACTGTGATTTTCCTTTTTTTGCTTCCCTACATACCAGTTCTTATTAGATGATCATGGTGTTTTCATATACGTACGATTTCTTTTTGATCAGTGTGTTATGTTTTGTTAATTCGCATAGCTTTCCAAATAGAACAGTGGCTCATCTATGACATACATTAAATTCAGAATAGCATCGCTATGTTAAGATTTAGATCTTTTTAAGAGTTTGTGGGTATACCAATTCAGGTATTCTCTTTCTGATTCTATAAGCGCTCTTTTTATATTCAGTACTTCGCTTTTTTCTAAGGGGTATAATACATTTCGGAGCCAGACATTCGGGCGCGGTCGTTTGGGCGCCGCCGTTAGGGCGCGTGGACATTAGGGCGCGGACCGTTAGGGTGCGGACCGTTAGGGCGCGGAACGTTTGGGCGCGGACCGGTAGGGCGCGGGACATTAGGGCGCGACAACTGTGTTAAATTTGTCAGACTAAAAGTTAGTCATTAAGGCTTGTAAGGAGTGACGAAAAATTTCTCAACCGGCCCTTGGATTTTTCTGAATATACAACTAAACATACATCATCCAGTATCTTCAAAAGTGTATGGCGTTACAAAATTCAAATAGAAGGATTAGTAAAATCACCCAAAAGAACCGACCTTCCTTTTCTTTCCTTCTTGTTTTTAAAATAATTTTGTTGATAGGTATTATTTGGGTTTCCTTTGGTTTTAAAAATGAAATATTTGCGTACAGATTTGTATGCAACGCAGAAAATTATGTGTGATTTTTTAAACCTTTCCAGGATATCTTAATAATGGTTAATAGGTTATTCAACGTTATATTGTAGATTTATTAACATTTTCTTCCCCGAGTCCTATCCGATTTGAAAACAGTTTTAACAAATGTAATGGTCAGAATGACTAACCCCCTAATTATAATTATTAAACCGCTACATAAGTGGGTATTAGCGTAGACTAATTATTAGTCTATGGTATTAGTCAATCTTCAAAACTGTATAACAAAAAATGCGGATAGAAGCATTAGTAAAATCAAAAGAAAAGGGCAACCCTTCTTTTCTGCACTTCTTTTTTTTAAATATTTTTATTATTAGGTTATCACTTGCTTTTCCTATTATTTGCAGATTTTATGTAATAATAAAATCATATGTACTATTTTTGATGAGTTCATAATAACTGTTAATAATTATATATTTCAAGTTACCTACAATCAAAATGTTCTTCTCCTGCAGAGTTGTTCAGCCTGAAAATAATTTTAGCATATGTAAACAATATTGTAGTTTTTTATATTGAACACCGACATTCTATTAGAAGGAAAACTAATTTGAATGTTGTAGTACCAAGAATGATAAAAACAATCACCCAAAGGCATACCCACTATATTGGTGCAGCATTATTTAACAGACTTCCTCATATCTTACAAAGTAGATCCCTATCAGAAAAGTTGTTTCGTAAAAAGATAAAAAATTCGATTTTTGATATGACATGGTAATTTGATTTAAATATATTTTATAAATGTAAATAAAAATATTATTACTTTATCAGATATTGTCCTGTGTGGTTGTACATTGTATAATTAGTTCAATTAAAAGAATTTATTGACACGTAAATTAAATGGTTATGGTTATTATAAATATTATAAATACAGGTGAGTAACAAAGTTATAACACCGAGTATCCGCGCCCTAGTGTCCCGCGCCCTAATGGCTCGCGTCTTAATGTCCTCGCGCCCTAGTGTCTCTGCGCCCTAACGGCCCCCGCCCTACTGTCTTCGCGCCCTTGTGTCTAGCGCCCTAACGGCCGCGCCCTTGTGTCTAGCGCCCTAACGGCCGCGCCCTTAGAACGAATACATTTATTCACGTAAGCATACGCATCTTGATAGGAAACGTCAGCAAACGTCACCGGGAAAATTACAAATTCGTAGTAGCAAGTTTAAATAGAATAGTTATCTATTTTCTAGTTTTAACTCCACTTCACAGTATTCAGTTTGTAAAAAATGTTTAGCTTATCAGGTTCTGAATTTATTAAATGACTATTTTTAATCAAACCTACTATCGCAAACAATTAATTAAGGTAGGCAGGCCTTAAGTTGGTATTACTACCACATCTGGTATTTATTATTCTTGGTTTGCTTGTTTTTTCATTTTTTCATTTTTGATTTAAATTCTCTTATAAATTACATGGTTTAAGTATTTTCCTTCTTCAGTGTACGTCTTGATTTTTTAAGTTGATTTCGAAATGACGAGAAGTTGGACTATGAAGAGTTATTGTCCTCAGTACCAATCAAAATATCTTGATTACCAGCTACTTACCAACTATTTGTTCAGCCAGGTTACAATTATATAATTCTGTTTCGACGCACAAGCAGTACCGCTGTTAATGAGGTAGCGAGAGACCTATAAACAGAACAGCAGAAAATATCTAAGATATTCGACAAAAAATGCAATTTTTCAAAATGCAGCAGACAGAGAACCTACAGCTTAACGTGGGCTCCAAACCACGGGAAGTGTAAACACTTCTACTCCAGAGCCTTGCAGTCTCGATAGAAGAATCATGGCACTATTTTGTTTCATATTACTATAACACCACGAAGATATTGTAATTATTTATTTAATTAATTAATTATATATTTTGGGTTGAATATTTACATGATGATGAAAATTGAAGTTATTTAAAGTTAGACCAAGCTTTTAGTAACGAATGTTAAGGTGTTGACTTAAAGATAAGCTGCAAGTGTTAGAGTTGTTGCAAGTAGGCGATCAAGAACGTATTCAGGAAAATTTGTGAATGGATAAATAAATATGTTATACAACCAGAAATGCTTAAAATAATAGTTTATTAAATTACATAATATACACATTTGACACGCTTTTCTAATATTATTAACGCAAATCTACATTTTATTTTATTTAATTTACTCAGACTCGACGTTACTGAATTCTGGGGTATCAGAAGATGAATCAGCTCCTAAACTAATTATTAAAGGTTTGCTTTCATATTTTGGAGCATACTTTTGCATGACGTCATGAGTATCATACCATATTTCATTTAAATAAATTATTGATGGATTTTGCCTACGGTATAAATTAATCATCTTAAGGTATTCGTCCCGTAACCGTACAATGCGATCACTTTCCATAATGTAGTGCCGTTTATAACTTTATATTTAAATCTCATATCTGTTATCAAACACCGGAATGTTTCTGGACTTTCGTAAGGAAAGTACATTTGTTTGGATCTAATTTTTTTAAGTATTTCGCTTACGGGGGGAACTAATTTCTTTTTATTAAAATTATAAATAGTATCTCTTACGGTTTTCCTGATTCCTACATCAATCCTAGAAAATTTCCGAGTAGTTCTTTTGTTGCGGTGTGTAACACGCCTTTTGTTTATAGTTTTTCTCACTGTACTGTAGGGGACTTGTGTGTCTACAACAGGTTTCATAATGCCATACTGGCTGCCCGAGTTCGGATTTAAGATTTTATAAATGTTTAAAATTATTTGCTGCCCTTCAACGGGAAGATGCTGGCATGCTGCACTTAAAATTATATTTTCAGTTTCACTACTACTATTATCTATCTATTATCTTTATCGATATCACTGCTTACAATTTCCATAATTTGATTATCATCGTCGCTTTCGAAAGGTCTCCAGAAAGCCATGATGTTACTGCGACTGGTCAAAATTACGACTGAATTTATTCAGAACAATAACCAAATTAGCGTACTTTCGAAAACAAATGATTCATATTGCAAAACAAATTTAACATGATTACCTACATCGTTAGTGGACAATAGCACTCATTATAACGTTAAGATATTTAACAATATTCAGGGAATAGATGGTCGGCCATCCGGTAGTTTTAATTTAATGTTACCTACATACTTTTATTATAACATTTTATAATATATGTTATAATTATACTCAGTTTCAATAAAAAGTTGCATCGCCGGTTTTTACTGCCATTGTCGTGAAAATTACGGCCCTGACCACCAGTTGTTGAGCTATTGTTGAGAAATTACATGCTGCCTGCTTACTGGTAATCGCATTTAAGTAGGGATTTATGCATTCCCTGCTAAAAGTTTATTCCTACTTTACAAGAAGTGCTACAGCGCACACTTATGATAGGATTGCATACTAGCATTATTTTGATGAAATAATTATAGCTTTTCTTCCACGTGCCCGAGGTTTAACAATCTCTAATATATTCGCTGATCTAAGAAGTACGACATGTAAATATATCCATGATACAGAAGAGTCAATTATTCATGCGTACGATTTAATGAACAGTCCTCAGTCCTTACAATTCGTTTGAACAAGAATCGAACACTAATTTTTTTATATTCAGTACATATTTTGAGCATATTTTGGTCTAGATTTCCCATTTAACGATTTGCTGTTTTCTTTTTTCATTAATAAACCATTCTTTTTTGTGATAGTTCTGTCCAATTAAACATTCTTATTCTCATTGGTTTTGATTCATATGATAAAAGTACTACTATACGCCTTAATTTCTTGTTTGTTCATGTAAAGTTGGATTGATTGGCTTAAATTCATCGAATTCTCTATCCCCATCCAACAAACTGAGTATAATTCTCATAAAATTATCCCTAGTAATTTACCTGAAGTACTTAATTATATCGTTGGGTTAGATGTTTAACTGTCGATAATACAGCGCTTTTATGTCGTTAGTAATGCCAACGTCAGAGTGATTTGTTTGTATTTCAGTTATTTTGTGTTTATAAATTCGCCGCTTATAAGCAGAACGAAAACGTTTCTTAAGTTTTCAGACTTGGTGGATAGATTTTACAGAATTTCGAAAAATGACCTCCATAGTAATACGTGGATGCCCACTTTTCGAGAGCCGGCGCATCAGTCACCTCTTACGTATACACAAATATCAGTCAATAATCACTCTGATATGTTACACGGAACGAATGGGACCGGTTGAGGGATTATCGAACAAAATTAGGAATACGGATATACTGAAATTGCGGCGCGCTTTCTAATTGGCTTTGTCTTAGACACTTAATAAATATGTTAAGTAGAAAAATGTGAGGCACCACTTCAGAGGTGAATAACCGATTACGGGTGTTCTTATAGCAAAACAAAATAAACTCAAACATATTTCTCTGAACACTTAAGCCGTTCAAGTACCAGAAACAACAGACCCCGTATGCAGCAGAGGTTCATTCTTAGCGTTTCACAGAAGACCGCGCTTTTAGTATTAGAAAACATTTGCATAAGTAGGACAGACGTGATCTTTGGAAATTTGAAAAGCTGACGCCAAAGACGGGAAGAAGTTGAATATCCTTCTTTGGGTAACTAACACGCTTAAGTACGCCTCGCCGATCCTTACTTAACTCTAGGTCCTGTTAACTTTCGCAAGATGGTTGCTGTGTTTCAACGCGATGGTTTTAATTGTTTCGTATCGCTTTGATTATATCGAATGTAATTTATCCTACCCGATTTCGGTTTTAATATTCGACATACTTTATCACGTTTGTTACCAGTTACATATAGATGCTTTTCAGCAAGTTCGTCTTATTTTTCCTTACCAAGACAAGACTATTTAGGTTTTATCAACATCTTGTGAGTAAGTAGCAATGACTTGGTCTGGCGAAATTAATGCCTTATTCTCAAACTGGTAAGTCTTATTCTTGACCATTTTGGTTTTAATATTTGGAGTAGCAGTTTATATATAGTGAAAGTAAGTATACTACGCTTACGCAAATCACATCTCTTTTGTTAACGAAACGCTAGTTACAATGTAATCATTGTACAACCATAATTAACTAGAAAAATTAATATTGAAAGAAATACCTATCAATTAAAACACGGTCAAACTCACCTAGGAAGAGCTCACTTGCAACAAGATTTGAATTTAATGCGCGTTTACGAAATAAGTGTTTGGATTAGCATCGTTAACTGTATTGTGTTTCCTGCTTATAGCGATATCACCCTTTTCGAAAATAACGAGGCATTATTATTAGAATATTTGTAACATTTCAAGCTGGTGAAGCACATTTTTTTAACTCCAAACAAATCTGTACTTTAAATATCTGTTAAGGATTGTCATTTAAATAGGGAACAAGAGTATATAATTTTTCTGGTATAGTTGTCGCAATTTGAGACGGTATTTATGTGGCTAATATAGTTAGACCAAACTTTTAATAACGAATGTTACGCTGTTGGTATGAAAAGTTCTGAATGAATAAATAAATATATTATACAGCCAGAAATGTTTAAAATAATACTTTATTTTTAAATTACATAATATACACATTTGACACGTTTTTCTAATATTATTAAACGCAAATCTGCATCTTTTTTATTTGTTTAATTTGCTCAGACTCGATGTCACTAAATTCTGAGGTATCAGAGGATGAATCAGTTCCTACATTAATTATTAAAGGTTTGGTTTCATATTTTGAAACCTTAACGATGTGTTCCACGTAATTTTTCCAATGTTTATCAATTTCACAAGCAGCATCTCTGGTAAGACCCAGAATATTGCTGCTGAACGTAGGAGAAGTATTTCTTATTCTAAAGTTTGTTTTCAAGGTGCTCCACATCATTTCGATCGGATGAAATTCGTAAAAATAGGCGGATAATCTCAAACATTATGGTCGTTTGCAAGGGCAGTTTCATCAACACAATAAGATTTTTTTAAATTCTGTTTTTCTACTAGTTTTATCAAAGCTGATTTTAGTTTTCACATTGTCAGTTATAGAATGATTATTTTCGTATAATATGTGCTTTTTTTGGATATCTCTTTAATTTCCCTGGAATGGTAAGATGCATTATCCATCACAATCACGCTCTTTGCCGGAATGTTGGGAAGTAAAAAATGTGCAAAGCCAATCTTCAAACATTTCGGCATTCATATCTTGGTGGTAATCTGCGTTGGAATTGCTAATGTTTTTTGATAATTTTAAACAGTTGTTAATCATTTTCACTACCAGCATGGATAATTATTATGCGCTTGTCTCTAGAAGATGGAACACCTATAACGGTTTTCGTGGAATCATGAGTATTATACCATGTTTCATCTAACCAAATTATTGATGGATTTTGCCTACGGTATAAATTAATCATCTTTTCCTACATCAATCCTAGAAAATTTCCGATTAGTTCTTTTTTTGCGGCGTGTAACACGCCCTTTGTTAATAATTTTTCTCACTGTACTGTAGGGGACTTCTATGAATTTTGCAACATGTTTCATAATACCATACTGGTTGGCCGAGTTCAGATTTAACTTTTTATAAATATTTAAAATTATTTACTTCTATTTACAACATCTATATCTTCGTCGGTATCACTGCTTGCAATTTCTATAATTGGATTATTATTGTCGCTTTCGAAAGGTCTCAGAACGCCATGATGTATTTGCGACTTGTCAAAATTACGACTGAATTTACTCAGAACAATAACAATAACAATAGCATACTTTCGCAAACAAATAATTAATATTGCAAAACAAATTGAATATGATTAATAATACTATGATAATAATATGTAATATGTAATATGATTACCTACATCGTTAGTGGACAGCAGCACTCATTATAACGTTAAGATATTTAACAATATTCAGGGAATAAATGGTCGGTCATCCGGTAATTTTAATTTAATCTTACCTAGATACTTTTATGTAGCGTTTTATAATATGTATTATAATTATACCCAGTTTCAATAAAAAGTTGCATCGCCGGATTTGACTGTCCTTGTCAATAAAGTTAAATGCGTGCCTGAGCACAGACCAACAAGCTCCAATTGTTCAGCTATTGTTCAGAAATTACATGCTATCTGCTAATTGGTAATCGCATTTGACTAGGGATTTAAACATTGGCTACTAAAAGTTTGGTCTTACTTTACCGACCCATAGAAGGTTCTAATAATAGATAATCTGTAAATTAAATGCGGTATTTCGCCATAATTTTAAGAGTGGAAATGAATGTTTGCTAATGGTAAACATTGTAGTGAAGGTTTTTATAATATTGAAAATAATTCTTCCGAGTATATCGTTTAAACTTCTAAAGGACACAATGAACAAATAATTACGGTCCTTATAACCGAGTTCCCACTATTTATACGGAGGATTCTTCGAAATTCACGCCGTGCCCTCTTGGAGCTAATCATAATTATCAACAGCCTTTTTCGACCCACTGTTGGGCATCAGCCTCTTCTCTGTCACGTATTTCTCCTCAGCCCTCAGGTAGAAACACGGGGGACCTACAGTTGAACGTCGAATCCGAACGACAGAAATTCCAGAGAAGGTTTTTAGCATTAAGATCCCACGGTTGCAAGCCGAATTGGGAAATTGTGTGTGGTGGGTTGCAATAGAAGTTTTTTATAACGCCAGAGTCGGCGTTTGCGACGTGCGCTCTACGAATTGAGCTATAACCGTAGATGACTTGGGCGTAATGTTTAACTTAAATCGGAAATCTTAACTAAGAATAAGATTTTGATTCTAAAAGATTTTATTAAAAGAGGTAATATATTCAGTTTATAATGACACTAGCAACGTTACCATTTATTTCCAAAGCTTACGTGTTAGTTGAGAAGTTATGGAAGTTAATGATTTGTTAAATTTGAAAAATGATTATATAGGCCAATGCCAATTTTTAGTCAAATGTATGGCTTACGTAAAAAAAAACTTGTTACCATTTTTTTGAACGTATATCAGCATTTAGCTTCAGGGTTTTTTTTTTTATTATTTTAAGATATTCTATCAGGCCCCAGAGAGCATGAACGCGAATTTTAAAACAGCCTGTAACAAAATTGCGCTTCACTTTTAACTTACTAACAAGATCATGGGTCTTACGTGCCTATAATATTAGTATACATAAGATGTACAAGAAAAACATTTTAAATGGTGGATCATAAAAAAATTATACTTTAACTGTATTTATAACGTATTTACACAATATTTTTGATATGCTCTATCTAAAACCAATTTAATCTTGATATTAACGCAGAAACCTAAATAAACGCCATCCTATACAGTTAGAAATATAAACTTAAAATTATTTTTAACTGAAATACAAATAACCCATTAAAATTAGAATCTGTGTTTCAGAATTATAAACATATTCGAAGTGGTTTAATTAGCGTAAAAGAGTCGATATCCGTCCCCAGAAACATTGCACAACAGTTGTCTTTTCTATTATATAATTCGAAGTTTGTGCATAAAACACTCCAAAATTGCATTTTATTATTTGAATTCAGTTGACTCTTCATACCACCAATTGAGAAAGGTGCAGCACGTAACTAAACAAAGTGTTCATCGTTTCAATAGAGGGGCCACAAATACCTATTTATTTTATGATTATTGTAAAATTGGCCCACAAATATAATTTGGTGAGCTCTACAAGTTTTAGTAGTACCGTATTAAAAAATATTCCATTTTCTCTCCGTTATCTTGATATTAATTGATCAGTAAATAGGTCAAAATTTTGGTCTTTTTATAATGGCTGATTGTATTCTAGTGGAAAAACATAAATGTGATTCATATTGTGTTTTATATTATAATTATACGATGCTAATTTTGTGCATAAAAATCCAAATATAGCATTTTATCTATTTAACAAAGAAAATAAAACGCCTAATACTAATTTCGTTGACACTCGACCACTCGAAGTAACGAGGCAGAGTGATAATTGTTTAATCTTTCCGGCACTCTAACTGACCAAGCCAGTTAGTCCGCGAATAACCTAGTTATGTGGTTTATTAACTGAAACGAAAGCTTTTGCGATATCAAATGAAATATAAAACAATGCAGAATGTTAGAAGTCAATCTATGAACATTATCAGTGAAATCTCACCGATAAAAAGAAATTAACAGGGAAAATTGAAGCACAGAATTTTCGTTGAGTTTGTGCTGTTATTAATCTTAGGAGAAACATATTTAAGGCAATATAGATCAGCTTTACACGACAAATGGACGACTAAATTCAGTAATATCCTTATTTAAACAGTTACCAGTTAAAAGTCGTTTAAAAAAATGCTTACTCTTAAATATACCGTTTGAAAATATTTTAACAAGAGTGGCGAAATGCCTGTTGAAATATTTATGCTTGGTTAAAAGCTATAAACCATAATTTCTACCAAGGTAGGAATATAGAATAGATAAATGTAACCTTTGTTTATTGTATCAATAGATCTAAAAAAAGCTGATCCCCAGTGGGCTGTGGAATGAAAAGTCACGTCTTTTCTAGACTAAAAGAATGTTTATAATGTCAATTTCAGGTTAGGTTGTGTTAGCTGGAATTAAATAATAATGAAACGTCATTTGTAGGAGGAGAAATCTTTTATTGAGCAACAGTAAAAGAAATGAATAAACCTGAACTAATGTAATGATCAAAACAAATGTTGAAAATGTCTGCCTTCTTCCTCCAAACATTTTTGAACTCGTCTTCTCATACCTTCAAAAACATTTTGTAATAATTGAGGCGAGTTGTTAATTTCTTGACAGTTTTCTTCAATTCTAAGTTTCAGTTCGTTTAAATCATTAAATGGAGTTTTAAAAATGGTGTTTTTCAAACAGGGCCATGGAAAAAAGGCGAAAACAGTAATATCACAAGAGCGAGGGGGCCAGGGTGTTGCAGTATTCCTACTAATGATTCGGTCATCAAAATATTCGCGTAAAAAATTAATTGTAGCTGCAGCTGCATGAGCTGTTGCCCATCCTGTTGCAGAAAAGCATCCTTAGCTCATCATCGTGATGTTCATTTAAGAAAGGCTGCAATAATTCGTTCCTGTACCTTGCTGCAGTTAGCGTGCCTTCGAAAAATATTGACCCAACTAACCTATGACAACTCATTCCAACCCAGACTCCTATTTTTTATGGAGGAAGAAGAGCTTTAATTGTAACGTGTGGATTATCGCTACTCCAAATCCGCATATTCTGTGAATTAACATACCCATGAAGGTAAAACCAGGCTTCGTCGGTAAAAAAGATTAATTTTAACTGCGCATCATTGAGATTATCCAAAAACCAACGACAAAACTGAACTCTTTTTGGATAATCCTGTTCTAAAAGCTCCTGAACGGAAATAAATCGGCAAGGATGCAGATGCAAAGCTTGTCTCAATATTCTGTGGCATGTACCGTAACTTAAATCATCAACTTGCTGGCATAAATGTCTAATTGGTGTTTTTGGAACCTCGTCAATTCGTTGTCTTACAGTTTCAATTAAAGCAGGTGGTATCTTCTTTGGCCTACCGGACTCTTCTTTCCTTCCAAGTTTATCGAAAATTGCTGACTAAGTTCTTAACCAAAGCATAAAATTTTCGGTATGTAATAATTTCATTGGGATACCTCTCTCGGAATTCCACAAAACAAGGAGGAATCGAGTAGGTCCATTCTCCGTCAACTTGAAAGCCGTTCCGAAAGTAAGATTCAATAATGAATGCTCTTTGAAATGCATTAAAAATCATTTTAACAATCTGTCAGATTCGTATCAAAAAAACTAATTTATCTGACATCATAAACATTGCAGTCTAGTAAAGACGTGACTTTTCATTCCACAGCCCACTGAGGATCAGCTTTTTTTTTGATCTCTTGATATTATGACAGTAGAATATAGTATTATATTATCAAGTTATCGATAATGTTATAAAATGTGAAATAACGTATACTGTAATTAAGAAAAACTAAACTCAAAGAGATGCCAAGAAATTCGCCAGCTAGATCTTGGTCAGTTATAAACGACCAACCAACCAATACACTTACAAAGCTTACTTACTACTGAATTAAAAATTATCAAAACAAAGTGTATAAATATTATTATTGAATATCAATGTAAATTTCATATGGCTGTAACAGCCTAAATTGCCATTTGTAACAGCAAACAGTAATAAAAATTTAATATTAGTGTCCTTCACATTCGGTATGTTTTTTCTGTTTTAAAATAATTTTGTTTTAGAACTTTTATTCGAGCGACATTTTTCTGTGCTATTATTTATGTTTACTAAAGGCCATCTATAAATAGATTTACTTAAATAACGTTTTTGTTATTTATCTAAAACGTATATGCATACTTCATAAATAATATGGGTCAGGGTTCGTCGAATAACAAGCTAACATTTAATTTGGCGAAAATAAAATTGAGGGCGATAGATGTACGGTATTATTTCGTGATTGCCAATTTGTTAGGGTAAATAACAGCTCGTTTGGTATGTAGTTAATTTCGCGATTGTTAATTTTGCGCGGAAGCCGAAGACGCGATGTTTCCTCCTCGCGGAGGCTATAAGTGAGTTAACTGTGTCAACAACGCATCTTAGTAGCGAGCAAATACTCAGCTAATCTCATGTACTAAGTTTTAATAGAAAATCTTAACGTAGGATCACACGGTTAATTGAAATTTGTTCTCGAGCCTCAGCACGAAATATATTAACAAGAAGTTGATGTTTGAGTTTTCCATTACGAAGCAGCTCGCTTCCACTGTTTTCTGTTTATAAATTAGATATTAATATTAAAGCGTGCGCCGCTACACTCGCCGAGATGCTATGGGTTTTGCAAAAAGAAAACTCCGTTAAGTTGAATCTTGTAATTAAGAATATTGCGTTTTGTTTCTTGTTTTCTAACAAGTTTTAAGTAGCTAAATACGGCACCGAAGAAGGAGAGCAAATAGGATAATGAAGTTCCGTGTTCACAAAAAATTGAGGAAAAACAAATAAATTCCTGTCTGCCCTGTGTTATTGTAGAGTCCGTTCCAATTGATAAGGCGAAAGTAAAAATGCTCAGTGGCATAAAGTGGGCGTTGATATTGTTACGGGCCCATTCTCACTACGAGAATTATGGGACAGAGAAAATCGCACGTTGGCGTGCTAAGAAATTTTCGGTACGGCCAACGCGCTTTTCTTGGACCCGCAAACAAAAAAAAGATGGTAAAGGCCAGCGGCTTGCTCAGAGGAGTAGGGGGAGTTCGCTAAAAATTTCTTATCGAGAAAATGCTCCAAGTTGTGTACAGGGCGAGTCAAAATAAGTGGGCGCCACCTTCCAAAATCCAGCTGGTTTTGTAGGTCCTCGCGGAAGGTCGAGAAACCAGCAGCTCACGTGAATGGTACCTACCTTTAATTGTGCCTTCACCTGTATACTTAAAGCTTGCAAAATCCTTACACAACAAGTACAAAAGACACAATAAGACACAGTAAACTTTAAAACACATATAATGATATGAATTTTGGTTAAAATATGACAAGTTTAACACCAAAAATCCGAATTACAGAATCTTAATTCTTGAGCACTCGGAGAATAAAACTTGCCGTCCTTGACACACAATATTTAAGTTAAAATGACTCTGTGTGGTCAAAGGCGTAAAGTTTACAGGAAAATACAATGTGTAACACAAAATTTCTCTCGTACTTCACTTCGAACAAATACAGTCCGCAACTGAAGGTCGCTTCCTGTTTCTAGATACTAAGAGTTCCAATAATGAATTTTGCAAGTTGCACGTAAAATTTCGCTTCACAAAAACACCGAACTGGAAGTTTTTACCTTGAATTTTGTAGAAAGGCACAACCTTGACGAAGAGACGGCACAATTAATGGCGATATCCATTTATAAACGATGAACACAGGCGAAGCCAGGAACCTTCGATAACATGAAATGGCTGCAGAACCACGGGCGTTGGGCTTTGACGATGATCCGCCGAAAGGCGATTGTACAACTCACTGAAGAGTTGCCTTTTCCTGGGGTTGAATCAAGATGTTCCCATTAATCCGGCAATAGCCGACAGTCTGTTAGATACCCCTTGGTACCACAGCGAAACGGAACACACATTAATGATACCCCTCACAAAAAAAAACCGAGCCGCCCCTGCAGCACCTTATGTCATTACGATTGCCGATTGATCGAGCTACGGACAACCGGAGCCCTCAAGATCTAAAAATGGACTCATTCAAAATGCAATGGAGCCTGCACTTCTCCCCTCAAAAGATTGCACAACATGACGAAATCTTACGAAATGTTCTGGAAAAGAAATTTGTTTTTGACGCTCGGAACTCCCAGAAGCGTTCGAGGTCTCGCGGATGAAAACAAAGCTTGCAGATTTCACACAAAGAAACTATTGTCATATCTTGAGCTTCGAAAGACAAAACAAAATACCGAAAATAGTAACCCAAAATAAGAATTTAATTTAAACCAGCGATACTAATTCCTACGAAGCGGCAAATAAATTACGGAATTACTAAAGTGTGCGGCAAATTTAAAAATCACATAACAGGTTCCTGGAAAAGATAAAGTTATAATTCTTCGAACGCAATTTTGGTTGAATTAAAAGATTAATTTACAAATCTACTTACCTGATCTGTTTAATACATTTAAACAAAAGTTGTTGAAGTGTTTCCCTGGATTTTAACAACTTGTAACTATTAAAGTTGTAATAGGTCAGCAACCAACCGTCTCGAAACATCTGGATGAAAAGCGATAAAAATGCAGACGTTGCAGATTTAAGGAGATTTGAAAGTAAAGGTTTGTTCAACCATTAACAGCATAGAGATAATTTCACAATTGATTGATATTTGTATTTGAGTGGTTTATTATTGTGATTAGATAACTATCTTTGGAGAGGCCACGAAAATAACCCTGAGATCTTTGTAATTTTTATATGCTGACGTAACGTAAAGTGCGCAGGGAAACCATCGTGCTGGTACCACATACTATGTCTGATTGCCAGAGGAACATCATCTAACAATCCTCCCAAATGGTCTTCTAGAAAATTTAAATATCTATAGGCGGTTAAATGGTTCTCTAAAACGAATGAACCAATGAGCATGTTATCAATAATTCTACACCAGATATTCACTGAAAACCTATGTTGATAATTTGACACTGTGAATTCTCCAAATCCCAAGAGTGGCTGTTCTTTCTTTTGATTAATCTAGTTCTTGTAAATGTTGCCTCATCTGTGAATAAAATTCAATTACGTAGGTTTCGATTTTGAATGCCCCAGCGGGAAAATTCCATACAAATAGCGAAATCTGTAGGTAACACAGTGGATATGAAATGCATATAAATCATGACGTTTTAATGTTCTCCAAACTCATAGTTTATATCCCTCATGGAAATCAGAACCAAAATTACTGCAACTTGCATTTATTAACTACACAAACATACTAACTTCCTTAAGTGGCTATTAAAACTTGCAACTAAAGCGAAGAGTATGAGCCTACCATTCCAAAAATAGGCAACCCAAAACACATATCACGAGGTACTGCGACATCTACATTTTTATTGGCGATATTATGAATCTAATATGCCTATTTGATATATTTGACAGTTCACATTACAGCTCCGGTGGTTTTACGTTTTCCTCTTTTAGTTGTCTGTAGTAAGCAGGTTCTGTGAATTCTCTTCACATGTATGCCCAACAGGACCTCAAACGGTAAAGAACTATATAGAGCATCGTCAAAGATGTTCATATTACAACCGGGGCCGACAGCTTAATATGCTCTCCGAAATAGCACAACAACAGCCACTTATTCGCATAACTAGAATAGATAGTTACGCACTAAGAATACCGCTTGGTCGATATTTATAGTTTTTTCCTATAGCACCGACAAGCAGTGAAGAGAAATGATTAACTGTCCCTGTCATTTACATAAGCCAGCGATTTCCAAACAGTGGAGCGCGTCTCCCTGGAGGAGGTGGAAGTATAAAAGTCCTCAAAGGGGAGCGTAGCAGAAATTAGCATATTAAAACTAATACAATACATCTTAATTTAATGTTTAATGTTTAACATATTATTGTTTTTACAACAGTTTGCCTATATAATGTACTTACGAATTCAATCTAAAACTTACTAACAATTTATTTAAACAAACTAGTGACTTAAATGCGCCTGTTTTGAACTGCATAAGTTGTTCAAAGTTTGGTTCTAAATGAGTAACCGCTACGCTTTGTCCACGTTCGATGTTGAGCCGATTTCTGTATTTCGATTTTATGCATACTACTGCAGAGAGACTAACTTCACGTAGATAAGATGTAGGAAATGGCAATATAATCTGCATAGCTCGCTTGAATAACGCTGGAGGTTCCTCTTATGTGTTAATCTAAAACTCGACAATGATTGTCGACGAAAATTGTCTCTACATTTCTGTACTTGATGTTAAATCAATAAATTTTTCCTCTTCTTCCAACGATAAATCTGTAGGTCTATCTTCAAACGGATTTGTTATCCACTCGTATTTGGTCAGAAGACTATCATTTTCAAAAAAGTAACATTTAAAAGTTTGAGATAACGTTTTTCAATGATGTATGCACCTGAAAGTGACACATACATTTGTATGGCTGGGTTTGTCATCGTTAATAAATTTTTTTTAAATTAATAAACATTTCTGTGTCTTTACTGTTTATCTTGTTCGACCAAAGTTGCGATTTTCGAGAGAAGCCGTTAATTTTATCTGATAGTTGTAATATATGATTTTCTTGGAACTGGGTATTTAAAATATTTACTTTTCAAAAATGTCATAGCCAGTTTCATTATTGACAATTCGTCAACAAAATTCTCGGCGTCTTTGTGATTTTCTTCTTTCAAAAACGCATACATTACCTGCCTAAGCTTGAAGATCCGTTGTGCAACTTTTCCACGTGAACATCACCGAGATTCACAATAAAACAATAGTGCCGAATGATCAGCGCCCATATCGTCGCACATTGAAGAAAATAGTCTCGGACCTTGTTTTTATACAATTTACAACATAAATTACAATGGATAATATCAAATGAAGTCCTGGGCTGATCTCCTTCGAAGCGAGTGATTCCCTGTGTATCATGCAATGGTGTCAAGTCACTTTTGGATTCTTTTTGCGTATAAGTGCTTGTAGACCATCATATTTTCCTGAAATCGCCGGTCCTCCATCAGTACAAACACCTACACAGTTTTTCTACTCCTGGCCAGAGTTTACTATATAATTATCACTCATGCGAAATACATCCACACTTGTAGTTCTTTTCTGAATTTCTTTACGGAAAAGTAAGTTCTCGCTTATAGGTGCATTGTCGCAGTAACGAACGTAGACTATCAAATGTGCATCTTTGATAATATCCGTTGCCGCGTCTAGCTGAATAGCAAATAATTCGTTTGTAAGTTTCGAAAGAAGCTGCTCCTGCAGATCCTTCCACATATCATCAATGCGCCTAATAATATTATTATGATATTTTCTGAATCTCTTTAGCATAACTACTTCAAGCATTGTTGCGAAATGTCAACGCCAGCAGGAACATAAAATTTTCCGAAATAGTGCGAGGTTACTTCCACTTGATTATGCGATGTGCAACTTTATAAGATGCAAGTAGAACTTTTTGAGACAACAACAAAACTGTATTAAAGCTTAATTTCTGATTACTAAACTCTTTCAATTTCTTCACAAAGAAATCGCGAGATTTATTTTCATGATCTTCTTGCTTTGCTTGTAAATGTTTCTTTGGTTTATTTGGTTTCATATTGTCAGCAGCCAAAATATATAAATATATTACACACTGTGGTCGCTCTTCACCATTAACGACTGTATTTATAAAACCAACATTCAAATACTCGTCACAATATTTCATAGTTTTTGCTTTCGGAGTATCGGCGCCTTCTTGATATGCAGACGTACTTGCATGTTCAAAATTACTTTTAGAGCTGATTAAATATTTTTCCGTACTTGAAAAATATTTGTGCAAACTTTAAACAACTCAGGTGCAACGGAACACAATCGCAGTTTACGCGTCTACTCACTGCTAAGCTTACTATTAAGCTAACCTAACTGAACATGCATCAGAGTTTTATACATTGTGTCCCCATTATCACAATTTCTGGACCGTTCTGCAGCGCTTGGGAAAGTTCGAGATTCCGTGTTGCTAGAAAGAGGGGCAAAACATATTTAAAAAGGGGGCCGCGAAACCTCAAAGTTTGGGAAACGCTGACCTAAGCAAACTATACTATTTTCGTGGATGCTAAAAATGTTTAAAATACGAACTTCTTCTTCTTCTTTTAGGACTTCGTCTTAATTTTTTCTTTTTTCTACCTCTCTTGAGATTCCGACGTCCAGCTTTCTGTCCATATTTTAGAGGGTCGACCTGGAGGTCTTCTGTTTTGTGGTTTTTGGTCTTTAGCCCACTTCGCAATTCTATTTGGGTCCATCCTGTCTATATGGTCTCTCTATTCACGTCTTCTGTGTCTTGTCCATCGGACTACGTCTTCTATTTGTAATTCTTCTCTTATGCCGTTGCTTCTGATTTGATCTCGGAGGGTTATTCCTTTTATTGCCCTCGATGTTTTCATTTCTATGCTTCTCATTAGTCTTTTGGTTTTAGATGTTTCTATGCGAGTTTCAGCGGCATACCTCAGAATCGGTCGCAAAAACCAATAATAAATAAGAAGTTTAGAGAAAACAATGACAATTTCTTGAGTAGTATACTTCTGTGATAAACTTGAATTATTTATGAATAGTGCAAAATAGAATCCAAATTTCTCTGAAAATCGGAATCTCTTGTTATATTACTGTTGATAACAATTTATCGAATAAACTCCATGAGACCTTTTCTTACGTACGTTCCTGATTTACAAATTGATATCGATTAGAAAAGTTACTAGGCTGTATGCGAGGAAGGTCTCGAAGAATTATGTGACAGATCAAGCTTGAATTATGTAAACCGAATTTTAAATGTAAGTGTAACTGTTATGTAAACGATAGCAAAATACTTTTTTTGAAAACTGATGTAGTGATTTTAATTATCTTTATAAAAATTTTGCTTCCTGCTTACACCTGATTCAAACGATTATATAGTTATTTAGTTCGTGCATTTTCTTTTAATACTGTAGACGACGCATATCCATGCCTTATCGCGATAAATAAATGTAAGACAGAACAACCAAACTAGAACACACACCGTTTTAATATCCTAAAGAGATTATTGTATTCCGGTAAGTTTAGTGCAATTCGTTTAAGATCTAATAACAATAATTACGAGCGCCCCAGAGGCGATAAATACAAAATTACAAGCGAGCAAAGTGCGTATGTATAAATGTAGGTACGTACATTATTTGTAGCAAATATAATTTGCTATTAATTTATAAGCTAATTATAATAATTACATCGGGTATAATCATTCCGGTTTACGATCAACTTTTACCGAGGACTTTTTATTATGCGATTTAAAGTGTGTGATATAACAAACACACAGAGCTAATATTTATTCCACATACAACAGAGCACATACATAGATACCTACTCCGCCTACGAGGTGTGCGCTGGCTTATATAACTCATTCTTTAACAGAATTAATAATGATAATTTTTGCTCTAGACGTACACCATTCGAAAGGTCAGAAGGATTGCAAATTGTGCAAGGCTCTCAGTGGCAAGGTCGAGCGCGGCTCTTTATTAATAATAATCATTTTTATGAAAGAACGCGTGCATGGCTCGTTTGAAAAGTATTTTAACGGCCGCACGTTTAACTAGACACACTCATCATAATATTTCACTTTCCTAACTGTTCTTAGCTGCGGGTGTTGGAGGTCAAACACATTGTGACGAATTTTGTATCACCTTTTACATTTTTATTATGATGTGCATCTAACAGAAGCACAGCGGCAACTAGGACTCTGTAACTCTGTAACGGCGACTAGGGAAAGGTATAAAGTTCACTAAATAGCTCATAAACAAACCCTCGCGTAATTGATGTCAATAAGCAACAAAACTTTTCCTAGACCGTTAATAAGGCGACACGATATCAGGTGTCTGAGCGTGTTAAATTTGATCATTTACATATACGAGTGCATAAATATCGGTTCATGCACATTCGTTTCAGTTTTGCATATTAATAATTCGCATTCAATCTATTGCAATATAGATACAAACAATTTTCATGATACTTAGAAATAACTATTTGAGTATCCTTTTAAATCTGTCACGAAAAGCATCGAATAATATTGTTCCTTTCCACGGGGATTGTCTAACCACACATACAGATACAAGGGAGTCAGAATTTATACACCTTGTATACCATTTTAATTGGAATATAGCAGATCATCAACAAAACAGTTACATAATACGTTCCTGAGATAACATTTTTCGAATCACCTGATACCTTATACACATTGTTCTTCGAAACATAGAATATCTGTACCGTACATGGAAGAGAAAGCGATACAAAATTAACATAGCCTGCATTTAATATAAATTGAGACATACAGGATTATCATGGGGAGTACCATAAAGTTATACATTATGCCCTAATTAATTTTACTACTATAAATGAAGAGATAACTTTTTTATCAGCTTTTTTTAGTATAACAAATGACAATAAGTTGATGTACGCGTTTGCTATATTTGCTACTAGGATTGTATGATAGTTGGCCTTGAAAAAACTATAACAAAACTGTGGTCCTAATATTAGGACCCATTATTATTAACTTTAAATAATGCCACTTCCGCTTAAACCGGAAGTGGCCATCTTGTTTTGTTTACCAAAAATACCCTCCCCCTGAAACTGTATGACGTTTACTTAAACATGATTTTTCTACAGTTAACGATAACTCGGCAACTCAAGTCTTTCTGAATTTAAAAAAACCCCAAAAATCCTATAATATATCAATACCCTTTAAATATTTCTTCCGGATAATTCCGATTTTACAGATACTCCGACAAAAGTATACACAACTTATATACCTTCATACTGTTTGTACTTTGATATATGCAGAACTTTGAAGCTTTGATATTCCATTGGCTGATACGTCGATAATTCCAAATCTTCGATATTTTTAATACTTTGATGCTTCAAAACCTCAATACTTTGAATATTTTTATATACGAGGCTGTTTCAAATGAAATCCGGATTGTGATTATATTTGTTTATTTAATAACTGAATTGACAAAAAAATGTTATCACTTTTCTATATAGCCCCCCTGCCTCTCAATACACCTTTTCCATCTGTCAGCCAAAGCCTCTATTCCATCGGAGAAGAATTATTTTGGTTTTGTGCGCAACCACTTACGCACCGCATTTTTCACGCTCTCATCATCCGGAAAATGTAGCCCACCTAAATCTCTTTTAAGTGCTCGAAACATACGGTAACCGCTTGGTGCTAGATCGGGAAAATACGGAGGATGTTCAATAACTTCAAATCTAAGTTTTTCTATTACTGCCTTGGCTCCATCGACCAATGTGGCCGAGCATTGTCGTGTTGGAGCAAAACACCTTTTGACAGAAATTCGCGTCGTTTTGTCCTTATAGCTGGCTTCAGAATGTCTTTTAATAGGTTGCACTATTGACTGTGGTACCCTTCATTATGTAATCTTCTACAAGTACTAATTTCTTATTCCAAAACACAGTCAACATTACCTTTCCAGCCGATGGAGAAGCTTTAAATTTTTTGGATTTTGGTGATGCTGAGTGCCGCCATTCTTTTGATGATTGCTTACATTCTGGCTGAAAATGGTGACCCAGGATTCATCACCAGTCACTATACGATTTAAAAAGACAGCTCCCTCTTTCTCATAACGTGACAGAAGAACAGTACGAGCTTGAATCCTTCTTTGTTTAAGTTCAGGCGTGAATTGCCTAGAGACCCATCTCAAACAAACTTTTCGGTATTTCAGCGGCTCAAAAACAATATTATGTGTAGAACCAATACTCACATTAATTTTTGAAGCAATTTCATTTAGTTTTATGCGTCTGTTTTGTAAAATGAGCTCCTGCAGAGTTCTAGTGTTCGTTTCAGTGATTACACCGTTTGCTTGTCCTGGTCGTGGTGCATCGTTCACAGTTTCGGTGCCGCTTTTAAACATTTTTGCCCATTCAAACACACTTGAACGAGCTAAACAGCTACTTCTGTACACCATAAGCATTCTTGAATGAATTTCAGAAGGATTAATTCCTTCTGCATTTGAAAATCTTATCACAGAACGCATTTCTTCGCTGGTGCAAATTTGAAGTGACGCCATAGCTGTTAGCGGAGAAATTAAATTTGTATTTTGTTTCCAGACACTTAATAATCAATTCATGGCCTCCCTAAATGTGTGAACTAAGTCATTATTTTCATTATTGGTAATAGGGAATGTATTTAACTTAGTTAAAGACGCAATCCGGATTTCATTTGAAACAGCCTCGTACTTTGGTAGTTGCAGTACTTCTATGTTTTCGATACTCCCATAGTTTCAATACTTCGATACTTTTAATAGTTATATACTTTGAATGTTTTGATATTCTCCATACCGTGATACTTCCGATACTTCGATGTTTTCAATATTATCTACTTCAAAGTGTCTATACATCTGATGCTTCGATATTTTTGATACTTTGAATTTCCATACCCCGATACTATCGATAGTTCCAAATCTTCGATATTTTTGATACTTTGATATTTCGAAGCCTCAATACGTTGAATACTTTAGATACTTCGATAGTTTCAATACTTCAATAGTTTCAATACTTCGATACTTTTAATATTTAAATACTTTAAAAGTTGCGGTATTTTCAATACCGTGATACTTTCCGATACTCCGAGATTTTCAAATTTTCTATTTCAATATCTCTATACATCTGATGCTTCGATGTTTTTGATAGTTCCGATATTTCAATATTTTAGATATTTACATATCCTGATAATTTCGATATGTCTACATTTACATTATTTTATATTTTGATACCATACTGCTGATACTTCAATAGTTTCAATACTTCGATACCTTTGATATTTAAATACTTTAAATGTTTCGATATTTTCAATACCGTAATACTTCCGATACTCGGATATTTTCAATATTTTTACTTACTTCAATATCTCTTCACATCTGATACTTCGATGTTAATGATACTTTACATACTGCGATAGTTCCGATACTTCGATATTTTTAATATTTACATATTCTGATAGTTTCGATATGTCGACGTTTACAATAGTTTATATTTTGATACCTCCATACAGCTGACACTTCGATGGTTTAGATACTTTGAATGTCGATACCTCGATATTTCGATGGTTCGATGTTTGTGATATTTGGCATTTAGATACTTCGCTACTTCTCATACTTCAATATTTTTGATATTTAGATACATTGATAGTTTCGATAATTTAGATATCGTGATACTTCCGATGCGTCGACGTTTACAATGTTTTGTATTTTGATACCTCTATACTGCGGATATTTCTATGGTTCTCATATTTGACTTTCGATGCGTCAATACTTCGGTACTTCTATGTTTTTGATACTTTGCATTTCGCTACCGGGCTACTTCTAATACTTCGGTATTTCTGATATTTAGATACCTTGATAGTTTCAATAATTTAGATACGTATATATACGATATTTTATATTTGGATACGTCCATACTTTTGATAGTTCGATATTTTCAATACTTTGTATTTCGATACATTGATATGACGATACTTTTTGATGCTTTTATATTTGTATTTTGATACCATTACTTTATATACTTCGATAGTTTCGATACTTCAATATTTTTATTATTTATATACCTTAATAGTTTTAATACTTTCAGACACCGTGGTACTTGCGAGACATCGACGTATTCGATATTTATATTTCAATACCTCCATACTTCTAATATTTTCAAGGATTTCGATACTATGTATTTCGATACCTCGACACTCCGATATTTTGATGTTTTTGATCATTTGTATTTCGATATTTTGATGCTCCGATACTTTCTATTTCAATACCCCAGTACTTTTCAATACAACAAAACCTTGGTTATTCCGATATTTATCAGATATATGAATACTACGTTGGTATCGCAATATATATGTAAATAATCGTATATTATAATAAGAATAAGAATAATATTCGTACGTAAAAAGTAGCTTTACAAAACAGTAAACATGCGCAACTTATGTATCACTGTAAAGTAATTTTACATAATTTTAGAAAACAGATTAAGAAAAACAGCCTATCATTTAAAAACTAGATGTTAAGACCACTTTCGGTGTAATCGTCGTTGGCCATTCTTACTATGGTATGGGGTGTGTGCCATAGATGATACAGAAGAGCAGGGACCTACACCTTAACTAGTTCTCCTAATCGTAGCAATTCCGTGCACTTTATTATCATAGAAGATTTTGTAGTGTATCCAACATCCATAAAGTGATACCGTACCCGCTAACCTTCCAAGAATATTCTACGGGTATAGCCACGACGTACACAGCATTATTTATTTAACGTAATTTATTTCCTCTACGATGCCCAATCATTGACGATGATTAATAGTCCTACCGAAACTCTAAATTTTTGAAACTTTTCGCATTTCCGACAACACAGGATCTACGATTTTCCTTCTCATTCCAGAAGAATATTTTAATATTTTAACCCCTCGGCAATCTTGTTTGAAGGTCCTACCGTTCGAACCTATGTCATTTGCTCGACCACACGTATAATTTTAATTTACTATAATCTATATATATATTAGTTACCAAGGATTGATATTTCCCGTAACCATACTATAATAAAGATTTCCTGTGATTTATAGGGACGACAAGAAATCAGAAACAAAGTTACGCCATTGCAAGAAAGGCCTTTAATAAAGCAGAGAACAGCATCAGATATTGCATTACTTAAAGGTTAAAGGACTTCCGCGGTGTTTACAAAATCCCTTTCAGTTTTAATCTGTAGTAAGTAAAATAAATTGCCCTCCACATAATTATGATCTAGCAGTGTTCTGCAGTTTTTATTTACGCAAACAATTGTAACATAAAGAATAAGCAACGTGTTACGTGTAAGATATAAGTAAAGAGAGGCTTTAAAAGTAGGTCTACTAGGAAATTTATACAAAAAGTTTTCGATAATAGTGCAAATATAAACAAGGAACAAACCATAAATATCGCGCATAACAAGTAAAGTCCAATCAACTATTTTAATTATAATTGATAATTACTTTATATTTTATTAACGCAAAGATTAGATAATAATTAGGTAGTTAACCAGAGATTATAATGAGCACCTGCGCTTACACCCGCGTTATCGGTTAGATAATGTTGCTAATCGATTAAGTGTATTAATCAAATTTTGCAACATTTGAATGCGCGTGTGTGTGTATGTTTACCGAGATATTAAATATGCGTGGTTAAACGGTATTTATTATTATTTGACGCAATTACAACATTCGCAAGCAGTTTCTCATTGTCTCGTATGTGTAATTAGTTCGTGCTTGTAATCATTTACCGGAGAATGTTTACAGTGTTCAACGATATAGAAAAACGTGGGAAAACGTTACGCTACATAACAACTGTAACAATTAGTAACAACACATTAACACTTGCGCAAAAAGGGAATATAATAAAATCGACGAGATGCAATACCCCGCCAGCTTTTTTCCTTGCGGTTCGAAGAAAGACAATTTAATTAATTAAACGGAAAGGCGGCAGTGCGAATATGCATTAAATTGCACCAGAAGTGAGTAATTTATCTCCGGTCCCGGAACAAACTTTTACACTTAGTTAACCAGCCAAATAAATAGGACAATGTGGATGCGCTCCGAGCTTAAGTATTTTCACCTGTGCTGGTCTCGTTTATAAAAGTCTTGAGATAATCAATTATGTCTTGAACTACTTAACCTCATTAAGGAGTTTAAAAATTATGATATTGTCTGCTTGGAAAAGTAACCCAGCGAAGAAACTTTGCAGTACTGTTAGCCAAGAAAAATAGTTTTATTAAGACAATCTGGCATTTTTTTCGTTATCCTCAGTCAGCTATTGATTGATTGATGATATTGTCTGTCCTCAATAGCCTCCAATTTTTATTTAACACCTGAATATAGAGAGATTACCGTCACTATAACATGTCATATCAACAGAAACGTGATTGTTCTAACTTTTAAGAATACTTTTTCCACTTTTTGAGATACAGTCGATTCCACTTAATCGGCACACATTGGGACTAGAACATTTTGGCCCAATTGCGAAGACTATTTGGTTCGAAGACGATTCGGCGTGAAGAGTATTCGGGGCGAAGACGATTCGGCATGAAGACGATTCGGCGTAAAGACTATTCGGGGGAAGACGATTCGCCCTTTATACCCAAAGATACATGTTACGTTATTTTTGTATAATACAAGGTGTATCAGAAGTCATGAAGCAGTTAGAAATAGTTGTTTTAAACGATAAAATCCATTTGTAGAATGAACACAATGTTGCTCACAGTAACCAACAGAAAGCCTCGGAACCAGGACGGATGAATGAGATGGCGACACACGCGAGAAAACGGAATAAGAGACTATGGAAAAAGAACATTCTAAGAATTGGCGCATGGAATATTATGTCCTGGTCAAGAAGAGACCAAGAAATAATTCAAGAACTTAAAGAAAAGCAAATCAAGATATGTGCAGTATCAGAAACCAGAAAGAAAGGGAAAGGTATGGTGAAGTTGCAGATTACATATTCATCTATAGTGGTTTACCACACGAAAAACGAGCGCAGTCTGAAGTGGGTGTACTATTGCACGAGATTTTTGAGAAAAACGTTAAAAAAATCAGTTATACTAATGATAGAATACTACAGGTTACACTTAAGTTTGAAGACTCGACAAGACATACAATTAGTGTATATGCTCCTGATACAACAAAAACTAGAAAAGAAAGAGAAACATTATATGAGGAACTGCAAACAGAAATTGATAAAATGCCAGATCGAGAAAAGACTATGTGATTACAAACAGGGCATTTCACCCCAGTCAAATACTTGAGGTAAGAACACTGAACTCAGCTGATATAGGCAGTGATCATAGTTTAGTGTTATGCAAGATCAGATTCAAAATGCCTGTAGCAACACACAACAGTACTACACAACAATTGACGAACAATGGCAAACATTGGAAAAGAATATTTTAGACGCAACTGAAGAAGCAATAGGGCATAAAAAGGTAAACATAAACCATAAAAACACAACACCTTGGTTTACATCAGAAATGAAAGAAATAACAAAAGAAAAGAAGAAGGCGTACCTACACTTTTTAAAAGATAAATCTCCCGAGAATTGGAATCTGTATACTCAACAACGAAATATAGCAAATGCTAATATAAGACAAATAAAACAAAATTATTGGGAGCAGTAGGTACTCAAAAGAATTGGAACATGATCTCTATGGAGGGCAAAAGAAAATTTGGACTGCATTAAGAAAAAACAAAATGGAAATTAAAGATACTATTCAAACAAATAAAATACCTCTAGAAGAATCAGATGAGGAACAAACAGAAAATATGGGAGACTTAAACAAACTATACTCAGAAGAGATCATGATTAGTATGGAAGAAGTGGCTGACGCGGTAACCTCACTAAAAAATAAAAAGGCAGCCGGTCCAGACCATATAACAAATGAGATGCTTAAGTATGGAGGAGAAAGATTAATAGAAGTTTTACAACAACTGTTTCAAAAAATAATTGATACTGGAATTATACCGTCAAACTGGAAATCAAGCGTAACTATCCCTATTTTTAAAAAAGGAGAAAAGAGAAAACCAGAAAATTATCGGGGCATAACCTTACTAACCAGCACACTTAAACTCTTTACAAAAATTTTACACTGGAAACTTAACCACATCATGCCATTTAACCAAGAACAGCAAGGATTTAGACGAAATAGGTCTACTACAGACGCTATCTTCATCGTAAGGCAACTTATAGAAAAATCTTGGGAATGTAATGTACCTCTACATATGTGCTTTATAGATTTAACAAAAGCATTTGACCGGATAAGATTAAACGACGTAACTGAATTAATGAAGAAAAGAGATGTACCACATAAAATCATTAAAATAATCAAAAATCTGAACACAAACTGTAAAACTAGTATTAAAGTCAATGAATGAGATAACAGATAGCCTCCCGAAACATCTAGGATATAAAATGACAAATACTAATGTGAATGTAGTATGCTTTGCAGATGATGCCGTTCTTCTTGCTAATAATGAAGACAATTTACTAAGACTTCTTTACCGGTTTAATGTCACTGGTAAAATATTAAACATGTCAATAAACACAGGGTAAATAAAATGCATGATAATATCTAAAGAACCAATTAGATGCAAACTAGAGGTAGAGGGCGAAATTACAGAACAAGTTGTAAAATTCAATTACCTAGGCACCCAAATAAGAAGGGATAAAAATTTAAACGAGGAAGTTAAGACCCAAATAAATAAATCATCACGAACATCGGGAGGCCTAAAAGATCTAGTTTGGAGGAATAAAAATGTAAGAGAAGAAAGCAAAATCAGAATTTACAAGACAGCAATAAGACCGATACTAACATATGCCGCGGAGACTAGGGTAGATACAACAAAGACAAAACAAATATTAAATACAAGCGAAATGAAGATATTAAGAACGATACAAGGAAAAACACTATATGACAGAGTACCAAATAACGAAATAAGAGAAATGTGTAAAATACAAGATATAACATGCTTTCTGAGAGACAGAAGGAAGTACTGGAACAAACATATTAACCGCATGGAGGAGAACAGATTAGTAAAAATGGTTACACAGGGCCGTCCAGCTGAAGGGAAAAGAGAGAGAGGCAGACCTCCAAAAAGATCGAAGGAGTGTTGGACTTCAACATCAGAAGAAATATAATTGACATTATAAGTTGGTTTTAAACAGACTTATAGCCTACATAATAAGAATAAGAAGAAAGAAGAAGAAGAAGATTTCTATTCAAGCATGTAATGTGGTCTTTGTACGAAAGTATAGTAAATGGCATGGACAGAACAAACAACCACACGGAAGCGGACCAGCGACGCATTTAAACAGAAATCAAAGTTTCATGGAAGTTTATAGATGGATTAAACAGAGTTCAAAAAGGCCTTGATACGTTGGTTCTATGAGTACTTGATTGCCGACCATGAACTAACAAAAAAGGTGAAAACTTTGTTGACGCTGGCACACGCAAAAAACAATAGTGGATGTTTACGTAAACAAATATTGTAGTCTCTGCGTGGATTATCTTACAATTATGAGATAAATGCATAACTGCAGAACAGTTTTGTATTATTTTATGAAAAATATTGACAACAAATGTTTATGTAAATTCTTACGTTTGCAATAAATTGAATCGTCTACGCGCGAAACGGGCTCGCGGCAAAACTGGCTAGCGCCGAATCCGGACTAGGCCATTAGATCTAACTTGAGATACTTATATCAGTACAATGAAAAAGCTGTATTTTCGATAAAATAAACTCTGTTTCACAAACAAGTCATTAATACAACACTGTGCACTAAGGTGTGGTATTCAAAATATAGAAACCTATATTTTGTTGTTGTTTGTTGAGTGAGATCTAGGACGCGGTTTTCCAAGCATCTCTAAGCACTGCAGCCATCATTGGACATCCTAACTATGAATTTTGCCTATCTGGGGTAATTCCAACTCCAGTAGTGATTTTTAACGTGTCAGACATCGCAGTGGCATGGGACGGCTTTACTTCTTATCTGACATAAGGCGCGCTTTCAGATTTTTTTCCCGTTAGAAAATTCTCAACGACCCCGGCCGGAATCGACGCCGCGTCCCTTGGATCCAAAGGCTAATCCTCTAACCACTAGATCAAAGCAGCCGGTAATCTACGGTTACTTCTATTGAAATCAGAAGAAGTGGAAAATTATATCGAAGGAAGTGTATGACGCCTGCAAAATAATTTCCTACGGAAATTCCTGTAAATTAGATAAGTAATTCGTAGATTAATATCAGCCTCCCGGAACCTCAATCGAAGATGGGCGGTTCACAAATAAAGTCAAATAAATAAAGTAATTAACTACTCGTCAATCACCGGTAAAAAGG